>BGPR01025547.1:0-15764 GCA_013235015.1 Araneus ventricosus
GGTTCATAAAAAGGCGTTCAAATTGCATATTTGGTTTTCTTCGCCATACTATGACGCAAAATAAAAAAGTCTTCAGGCTCTTTTAAATAAGCTTTGATTGCACGCATTTCGCTTATACACGATGCAATTTATTAAAAACACAAACATTGCCTTTTATAAGTATAGATTAAAAATTCACCTCATTGTTTTCTGTGTAATAATGACTTTTGCTTATTACAGATATTCAAAGCAAACACTGTTTATATACATCAATTATTTCAGGTTTATGCATGCCATGCATTACAATTAGCAATACATACTTTTTCTGATAGTGTCATTGAGGTCCTGAAATGTACCTATTTTTAATTTCATCTAAATCTTAAATTTTTGCTTTTCTAAACTTGAATGAATCCATAGAAATAGAATAGAAACAGAAGTTTGGAGAGGAAGGTGCCAGCTCAGGTGTTGTCCTCGTTATCTGACCGCGGTTCAAAATGACCAGGTCCATCCCAAAATAGCCATCATGTTGCTTCAAAAAGGGACGTTAATATAACTATACTAAACTAAATTCTGGTACAGAACTAAAATACTAAATAAAATCAGTGTAGTAAATTTGGCGCCTTTGGATCATTGTCGCCTCTGGGCTCTAACCCAATAAGCCCATTGGATAAGACAGCCCTGATTACATTTATGTTTTTTTATCTTATAATTTCGATTATTTCTTGTGAAAACTTCAGAAGCGATATTATCTAAATGATTTTCATTGATTCGAAATTTGCATGCAGTAACTTTTAGTTATGGATGGTTCAAAACTTTAAAATGTAATAAAATTTTGAGATTCTAGAAATAATGGAGTTAGAATTTTTTTCTTCCTTTGGCGTACTGTGTACTACTCCAGAGGTTAAAGCATAAATGAAATTTCAAGCTTGTAGATGAAAAATTAAAAAAGTTATCCCATGTGCGGCATCCGGACAATACCGAATATTTCAACTAAAAAAAGAAAAAAAAATCACACAAATTTCAGTTTAAAATGGTTGTCAAATGGTAATAAAATATTGTAGAAGCCTTTTAAATGGTGAAAAAGGATTAAAACAAGAAATTACTTGAAAAACAAAATTCACCACCGAGCTTCATTTTGGGAAGGACGATGATGTTCTCGATTTTTTTTGGAAAAACTAAAATGATTCTAAAACGAAAAATTCTTGCAACGATTATATTTCTAAGAAAATCGAAAATCAAATTAAAAAAACAGCATGCAGTTTCGTCAGGTCCGAAGGCAGGTCTGAAGGGGTTAAGACTTTACAGAATGAAACCCGAAGTCTCACAGAAACGAGACTCCAGTGTTCGAAAGATTCTGCCCAACTCAACCTTAACCTCCGTGAACCCTCCTTAGACTGCGTATTTATATAAAACAATTTATGGCTTTCAGGGTCCCAAGCGGTTCTCTATCGACCCTCAAGAAATTAAAGCCATTTGCCTACCTCGAAATTTCTATATATGTCGCGCTACAAATCGAAACTGGACCACTATTCGTTGGTGTGGAGTGGAAGTTTGGAGAATGGCGTGACAACTCATTTGTTCTCGTCATTGGTCAACATTCAAAATTACGAGGTATGTTCCAAAACTGCCTTCGTATAGCTTAAAACCTTGATGATAATCTAATATAAAACAACGCTGTAACAGAGAGTAGACAAAGAGTAAATTGGAAATCTAGCATTGACGTTCCTTTATCTTGAAATTTCAACTATTTCTAGAGTCAATGCTTGCTAGTTATAGCAGAAAATAATATACTCACGTTAGTATGGAGTGGGAGTTTGGAGAATGGTACATTTAAAATGGAAAGATTAAAATTACGAAATCCGTTCCAAAACCGCCCTCGTGTAGCTTAAAAACTGGACGTCAATCTTATATGAAACAACAGTATAACACAGAGCAAATTAGAAACTCTAGTATTATTACACTGATAATCGTTTATCTTGTAATTTCGATTATTTATGGTGACAACTTCAGAAAATATTATCTGAACGAATTTCGTCGATTCACACATTGATGCCAAGTTTATATGCAGCAACAAAAAGTTTAAATAATATTTCGCTACATTTTGACTCAAAATTTTAAAATATAACCAAATTTTGAGATTCTAAAAGTATTGCGCTGAGATTAGATAAATTCTGAAAATAATGATATCAAACAATTAAATGTAGAATTAAAATAAGCTCGGTTATGATGCTTTTTATAAAAATGTCATAGGTTTTCGCTTTTCTTTAAAAATATATAAATAGAGAGAGAGTATACTTATTCTATTCGTCTTTCAGTTTTGGTAGATTCATTCGAGTCCACAAAAAATAAGTGAAAATTAAATATTCGCATAATTGATGTATGTTTAATTTTTAAACACAGCACGAAATGACCCATATTAAAAATGAAATGTAAATATTTTTATTTTCTAGCAAATGAAAAAAATATTCTAGAAATGTTTACTGTATTTAAAAATATGGAGTATTTAAAAAATTGTATTTGATAAATTTAGTATGATTGTAATCGTTCTTTAAGTTCTATCAAATGTTTATTTGCAAGGAGAAGAATTTTGTGTTTCTGTCGCTGTGTTTATTTGTAAGCGCAATTCTTATTTCGATGATAAATATTTACTTTTTCTTTTGAGTTTAGTACCCAAGGGTAAAGTTATCGTTTGACACTTTCAATAAATAGCACGTTTTTTTCTTTCATTATTGTATCGCAACTTTGAAAAAGGGATGTGATTATTAGTTTCAATCAAGAAAATAATTTATATAAATAGCCACAAATGCTAGAATAACTATCAAAAATAATCTTCTATACATTATATTTAATTAAATCTTTACATCTTGTTTAAATCAATAAATTTATTATTGATGATAATTACAAGAGTATAGACAGCGAGATAGATGGAGTTAACTAACGTATGTAATAAGAGCACTACAAAAGAAATCTGGTTAATCGCGGTGCAGCAGCAGAAACGAAGGAATCCCCTTCTCTACAGCAGAAAAAAAATACTGCAATAAGCTTCCACCCGTAGAGGAACTGTTTAGCTTACTTTCGACCTTGGAAAGAAGAATGCAATTACGCGGCAGCAGGGAGGGAGGGACTTTTCACGTTCTAAAGAGACCCAATCGTTGTATTCAAAGGTTATCCGCATAGGGTTGCCTAATTACTATACACAGGACAAAATATCGGTTTTCAAAAAAATTAGACGTTTTTTTCATTAAAAAGAATTTTTACCCAGATAGCAATTTTAGTTTGCAGCAAGCTTGCCACAAATTTGTCATGACAAGAGTGCAAGCTTGCAGTAAACTTGCAGCAAGTTAACAAAAGCTCCGAAGTCACCATGAAACGAATTTGCAGCAAACTTGCCTTGCAAACTTATTGCAAATTAAAGCAAAAAAAGAATACGAAACACAACCCAGGATAGAACTCGCGACCTCCCGGTTCCGAAGCGCAGACGCTAACCGTTGAGCCAGTCGAACACTGAAAGGAGAAGATAGATTTCGCTAATACATCGTTCGATTCGATTCGTATACGATTTATTTTTAACTATTTTCTGGATTTCATTAATTTTTTGAGTTGAGAATATGATTTGAAGTCAAAGAGAGAGCGATTTTCGTTAATAACTACATTTTGCTAGAGGAATAAATTATGAAATTAGGGTTCAAAAGCAATTACTTTTAAAAATATGGGACACAAATTAGGTAATTATTTTTCAACAAATTTACTGCTTTTTAGCTTTAATTTTGTTTATGAACGTTAAAATTTCGACATTAAGAAAAAGGCGATATATTGTTTTCTTTACTTACAGTGCGAGTTCTATATTTAGTGAAAAGATGGCGAATTTTACAAAAGTAATTTTTTTTATTTAAAAAATCCTAGCTAGGGTCTAAAAACTAACTAGTTAGTTTTTTCAAATTATCATTGTTTTATTGAATTAATAAAAAGAAGAACGGTCTAGGAGATGCTATTAAAAATCGGATGTTTTTTAAAAACAGAGACAAAGATCAAAACGGAAAAAGAATATGGAGGCCTTTCTAGGAGGATGTCATTTTTTTTCTCTTGACCGAATCAGATCGGCAATATTTTTAGCCCGTCTTTTGATGGAAATTTTCATCTCTTTTTTGATTACGGATTAAAAAGAACTTTGGAATGAACAGGGGATAATAGCCTTTGTTGCTGAAAAGCCCCAACCCCCTCCCAATCAAATAAAATCAAAGGTCAAAACCAGATATATACAACTGTATCCAGGTCGTGGTGTTACAGCAAACTTGCATTGCAAGGAGGCTGATCGATTATGCTTTGTTACTTTGCAGAAGTTCGTTGAAAAGTTGTCGCGTCAAGTTTGTCATGACAAGCTAATATCAAGAAAAAATCAAACTTGCTGCAAGTGTACATGCTATCTGGGGAAGCCCTGGCTGTCTTCAACGCCATTAATTAATTTGTTAATGAAAGAAAAAGTACCTTCTATTGACGAATAGTAAATCTGTGCTCTCTGCCTTGAAGAAAATATCGATTAACCTTTTTGCATGGGCTCAATATTGTGAAAACGACGTCGTCTGGGACTCTTTCAGAACGTGTAAGCAAATTTCACCACGGGGTTTGAGAAGAGGGGTAGTCACGAGTCATTGTGAGAAACGGCGAATGATAAAAGGGAGCGTTTTCTGTTGATAGCTGAACATTTGCGCAGGGACGTACCGACGTGATCCTGCGCCCTTGGTGGAACTGGCAAAGCTGAGCCCCCCATATATGACACATTTTCATTAATTTTTTAATCCCTTTATGATTTATTAATTAGGTTTAATAAAAATTACGTATTCTTAAAAAATACTTTAATGAACTATATTCATGTAAAATACTGTATGCAATAAAATAAATGTATCGTCAAAAATAAATTACAAATTGTACATATTTTCTAAAAGACAGAAAATAAAACAAAATCTATATCCTATTGCAGCTATTGAACATTGGCTTTTGTGTGATGCATAATAAAGAAGAGAATTTATTTGCTTCGCACTAGGTATAATGTATAGTACATAAATGAGTAACTAGAAATAAAAGAAATTTGATCTGATATTAAGAGTTGAGTATATATGAGCTGAATTCTAATTTTATTAATATCAAATGACTTCTTCTAAATCAGAGGTTCTCAACCTGTGGTACGCGTATCCCTGGGGGTACGCGGGAGACAAGTTAGGGGTACTCAAAAGTGATTTTGTTAATGGCGGAAAACACAAAATATAAGAACATTCTAGAATTTCGTTTCATCAGGTTCGTTTGAAAAATGAAAATCTTACGAGTTCGAAAGTTTATTTACGGAATAAGAAAAAGGAGAAAGTAGATTAATATCTTGTAATTGATTATTTGTTAGTTTTCGTCATGTATTAATATGAAATTATTACAGTGCTATTTTCATTTGTTTTGACGTTGAAAAATGGAATAAAATGTAAATAAAAATCATAAATTTTATTAAGATCATAAGAGTCGTTTGATTCTTAAGCTAACCTAAGTCATTGGGATTATTAACCCTCCCAGAGGCACTATGGAAATTTTGAAACGTTTGAGAAATGCGACCTTCGAAAACTCAGTTGTACTAGCAAACGGCAGCAATTTTTAACAATGAACATCAGGGGTGGCGCCAGAGGGGGGACCGGAAGGCCAGGGCCCCCTGTCGGGGAAAATTTTTGTACGGGGTATTCAACTGCAGTTGATAAATAATAATCTGGCGAAAATTTGAGACCAATTTCATTACACTCATCCCCCCCTGTCGGGGAGATCGTGTCCCCCTGTCGGGAAAATCGCCCCCCCCCCGTCGGGGAAACTCTAGCGCCATTCTTGATGAACATTCCTCCCCCTTCTGTAGTTAGAGAGCTCTCCGATCTCAAAGGAGAGATATGACAGTGATTTATACTACTGTGGTCTCTGAGGGCTTCGCTTTAAGGGAGAAGGAAACGGGTTGGAATAGGTGTGGAAAGCAGAATGCTCACACACAAACTCACAACCCCTCTTCTTCCAACTGCGGGGTTACATACACAATGGACAGGTCAACCCTCCAATTACTAGTATGTATGTGGTCCTGGGGGAAAGGAAATTCCAACAACCCGAGAATACCCGGGCCTGGCGTTAGAGATGCAGAAAAGTTTGTGAGTTAGCTCGTAGTCTGCCGTTTGAGATGCAAAAAAGTTCACGAGATATTTCGGGCTTGCCGCTGAGTGGGTTAATAAAAACTTCTTTTCACGAAGAGGTGGTAGGGGACGGGGTTGACAGTAAGGTCTACTCAAAAATAAAAAGACTAACCAAGGGGTACGCGAGAGAAAAAAGGTTGGGAATCGCTGCTCTACATGATTAAAAATTCAAAATGGTGAATTCACTGTAACATTTAGTTGAAAAGCTATAAATAGTTTGTAATGACTGTTAGTGAAAAATCAGGAATTATATTTTAATTACAATTATGACTTCCTTGCTTTGAGCGAAGTGTCATATCTACGGAGCTTTTTGTATTAATTCATATGAAATGAAACTAAGAATCTGTAATTCGATAGCAAAAGAGAAAAACGAAGTGCATATGCCAATTATCTCATTATAATTGAAGAGAGAAAATATTATCATTACTGGCGAGAAAGAAAATATTTCACTGTATAAAACTTACCAAATGAAATAAAAATCACTTTATTTAATGAGCTTGAGTTGAAAAATATATTTCAAAAAGAGTATAAGAAAAAACTGAGGGTAAGTGAAAATCGACTTTGGATCTAGAGTAGTTAAATGTATCAAAGAGAGCGCATTTTGTTCACCATATTGTTAATTATGGTTAAAGAGCATGTGATTAGGTATCACAAAAAGCCATCTCTCCGCCCTGCCCTGGCACCCGGGTCTGCATTGAATGACCGGTCGCCACGACTTCATCGGGCACTGTGGTCACCGCATAATAGCCCCCATTACGAGCGACTCAAGTGATGACCCTCCCTCCATTTTACCGGGGTACGGAGATGGGCCCTAAGAGCCACACCACCACTACTGTATCTATCAAGGGAGCGAGAACCTGCTTACTTATCCGGCAGCTTCTCATCCGTGAACTTCGCCATTCTAGGATCATGTTATTAAATATGCGATTATGTAAAAATAAGAAAATTAGTGATAATGTGATTAAATAAGGAAATTAGTGATAATGTGATTAAATAAGGAAATTAGTGATAATGTGATTAAATAAGGAAATTAGTGATAATGTGATTAAATAAGGAAATAAGTTTGTCATTTTAAAATTGAAAAGTATTGTTGCAAATCATACATTTTTTAAATTTCTTTAAATTAAAGAAAAAAATGTACAGTTATTAAATTGGTATCATTAAAAAAATATTTTTTTTTAATTTTAAAATGACGTAAAAAGTCATTTTTTAGATGATATTTTTGATAGATACGGAGAAAAAACTGCAAAATCTTGCCTACTTTTTTATTAATTGAAATTTTAATTGTCTTTTGAGTTTTGAAAAGTTGATAGTGATTCTACTCTTGTTTTGAACAGCACATGCGCCAAATTTCATCTATATCAAGCAAAAATGTCGATTTTTAAAAAAGACAAATAACATTCATCTTTGTATACATTATTGTAAGGTAAAATTTTATGGTTAAATCAGTTACAATTATCAAGACAAGTAAAATCAAGGAGATCATGAATTTGGTGTAGAATAGTTGCATTAGAATTTTATGCAATAAACTCTAATACGAAATACTGTAATGTTGATTTTATATTTTGCTTGTAATCATGCTTTTATATGGATATTTTTACTACTAATAATGTAGTGCATACATGCATGTATACATACTACTGTTGGCGTTCTACAAGATAGACCTTTGAGCCTAGAGTTGCCAAATTTCGTACAAACTTACTATGAAGGGTAGCACAGTACACCTCAGTGAGTTTTTTAAAACTTTAATTAATTAAAACTTAAGAAAGAATTGAGGGGGGGGGGGTCAGCGATATTAGTCGGAAATATTACCATTTAAAAATAATTTCTACACCGTCTTATATTTCAAAAAAATTATCTTTCAAATGATAACAGTCTAGTTATCGTGTAATTTTTTCTTAAATTTGACATTTTTTTAAAAAAAAAATATTTTTATGTATAATTTACAACAATGCTGGATTGAAAGTCAAAACCAATTTCACTAATTCATCAAATCTTTAATTTAATATTTCTCTTAATGTTTAATTTAATGTTTCTCTTATGTTAAAAATGTAATATAAAAACTATTTTTATTATTACAATATTAAACCTTCTTTTGCTGTAATGAAATGCTGCAATTTTAGTTGCTTTTCCAGTTTTTTCAGTCACTTTTCTTATTAAATCTTTGCTACTTGAAATAAATTTACTTTAAAAAAAAGATTTACTAAATTATTTTGATAGATTTAATTTTTATATATGATCTAAAATTCCTTTTTTCACTTAGGGCAGATAATCCTCAATGGAAACCATGCCATCTATTTATTTGTAATAATTAGGAAAAACATTCAAGTTATAGTCAGATAAATAAAGTGGAAAAAATGTAATTTAAATCTTAATTATGCATGATCGAAATAAAAATTAATTTTCATTGAATTTAATGATATTAAAGAGCCATTCTGCCTAAGACTTTTTTAACAATTGAATGTAAAAATCAAAGTCATTAATTTTATTAGATGCAAAACATATTGCCTTAAAATTTAGTTCAAGTTAGCTTGCGAAAAATTAAATAAGTTGATGTTTTTAAAATTGGTTGGCATAAATAAGATATAATTAATAAAATGGGCGAATCAGCTGGCAGTAGAAGGCGGCTAGTATTTAATACAACAAAAGCAATTTAAAACTACAGAAATAATTTGAGCTCACCTCTTTAAAACTAATTTATCTCCTTAGAAAGGATTTAAAATGTCCAAGTATTTCTTTATGCGCCTACTCTCTGATGAAACAAAAACAGAAAAGCAACATTTCCTTCGTATTATTTGCCACTAAAGAAACACCAAAGGACCACTCGTTCAATAAGGACGAGGCCCCTTTATCCTTTCTATAGTACAGTAAACAAGATAAAATAAGACCTCCCTACCCTGAAGCACAAGATTCTAAGAAAAAGCACGATTCTCCTTTTCCTTTGAGCTTTTAATAATTAAATTACGTGAATTTTTGCCCTCCCCTCTTATCAGCGTCTTAGAGGTTTGAAGGAGATTTTTAAGGCAGGCGAGTTCCCTTGTCCATCTATTTTACGACTGTAAAATGAGATGCAAAAAAGAAGAAAAAGCATGTTGTTTTGGCATTCATAGGCAAGAACCACACCCATGGTTAAAAAAGGACCCTTTTCGTCTTGCTAAAGGGGGCCTTTTTCCCTGAGGCCTTCCTAAAACTAATCTATCTTCTTAGAAAAGAATGAAAATGTCCAAGTATTTCTTTATGCGCCTACTCTCTGATGAAACAAAAACAGAAATGCAACATTTCCTACGCATTATTTGCTACTGAAGAAACACCAAAGGACTACTCGTCCATTAAGGACGAGGCTCCTTTATCCTTCCTACAATATAGTAAAGAAGATAAAACGAATGGGCTGGTCTACACCGGGCCTAAGAAAAAGCTCGATTCCCTTTTTCTACTAAGCTTTCTTTTGAGCTTTTAATAATCAAATTACATGAATTTTTTGCCCTCCCTCCCCTCTTTTCAAGGTCTTACAGGTTCGAAGAAGGCAGGCGAGTTCCTTATCCATCTATTTTACGATTGTAAAACGAGATGCAAAAAAGAAGAAAAAGCAAGTTGTTTTGCCATCTCTAGGCAAGAACCAGAACCATGGTCAAAGAAGGACCCTTTTCGCCTTTCTAGAGGGATCCTTTTTTTCCTGCGGCAGCAAGAAACTCAAAGTTCCAAGAAAAGGCACAGGCCCTTTCTCTCTCTTTGTAAGGGGTCACAACCAGACAAGCTGGTAACTTTACTACTGGACAAAACAACTAGTCACTCACGTAATGTTTAGTGAGCCACTGAAGACTTATTCTTAAATTCTTTTTTATTTGCACAGCAGATCGTACCAATCTAACTCTTAAACTAAGTTTTTTAAATGATCATTTTTGCGCCCCCGTTTTGCCTGCGCCATTTGCCGGGGGCCAATCTCGCCACCCTCTCGGTACGGCCCTGATGCATACATGCAAACACAATTAACAGCAACAATGCTTTTCTATGTATAAGCAGAAGGGTCTAGAGCGTCGATATTCATCAAAATGACAAGGTCGAATTCTTTAACGATTGCAACATTCTCACTAAATGCCAGAAAATAAAAACACTCAGACTTCAAAAACAATACCTTTCTCATTGAGTAAGATACTAACACTCGAGATACCAACTTTCTTTTACTGAGATAATCAAATTCAGCTTCAACAATTTTTTTTTTTCAGACGATCCTCTTAACTGAAACCAGTCGATGAAAGAAAACGCCAAACGCGAATAGAGACATCTTCGATTTCAAAATTGCAACTTCATTTCTTTTTAAGGAACTACGCTCTTAAAGCGGTGTCTAGGAGGAGCTGGAAAATGATATTCTTGGCATCTTTCTAAAACTCAAGGAAACATTTCGGCGACTTTTTCTGTTAATTCTGCTTTGACAGATGGGAACAAAAATTGGATCACATCGAGACAGGTATGAGTGCTATAAATAGAAGTCACGAACACTGATTCGAAATCAAACTGAAGAAGATTTTAGAAAAGTGCCAAAATGTTGCAAATCCCTCCTCCATAGTGATGGATTTCTTAAAAATATACAGCCTTGATTTTTAAGACGACAGGAAAACAGATAGAGCACGATGATGGCGGTTTCTTCCTCCCCTTCCATCTCTAGGGATTAAAATCCGATGAAACAGGCAAGTGAAAGAAAAACCGAGTTTATGACATTTTCTTCGGACACTCAAGAGATACTTTTTTATTCATTCATGTTACATATGAATCATATACATAGCAAATGAAGAAAAGTGTTTGATATCCTTTGCTATTGAAAATTTTCTTTACGCATTGTCTTTTGAAATTTAATTTCAGAATCCTTAAGAGGGGATTTTTTCATTAAAATTTAAATACTTAAGAAGAAATTGAAAAAAGAATGCGTTTGCAAAGATTCCGTTTGTGAATCAGTTACTTTTTGATAGAATCATAGTTGCAACATCATTTTTGCAAGACAGTGGGATATCAATATTTTAGGAGTCTTGCAGCCACAAACGAGTTATTCCGGTCAGCCTTAGCGTGTGGATTAAATATGAATGACCCGACTGCCACGACAAAAATCGGGCACCCTCAGACAGAGATACGACCCGTCATCGGGAAGGGATAACTCGATACCAGACCTTAATATACCCCAACGGGAAGAAGGATTCTGCTTACTTATAGGGAAGGTTCTCAATCTCATATTTCAGATGCCCTCTTAAGTCGAATAAGGAGTCTTGTAAGTGCATTCTCTTGTTTTTACTTACGAAGAGAAAGTATTGTAATCGTCAACAAATTAAAAGTCGAGATTTTGACGAATCTCCATGTTTTAGACCTCCCTGAGTCCGAAAAGCACAATTTTGGAATTATGTCTGTCTGTGAACACGATAACTCGAAAACTATTAGAGATACAGGGATGAAATTTGGTATGTGATCTTTACACATAATTTGTAAGTTTTTTTCAAATTTTGGACAAAATCCGTCCGCGGGAAGTCTGACTGTCTGTCCGCGTTCATGTGGACTTTATAATTCAAAAACTGGAATAGCTAGATGAATAAAATTTGGTGCACAGTTTTATGATCAGGAATGTAGGTCCGTATCAAATTTTGGACCAAATCTGTAGAGGGGTTGACTGTCTGTCGGATAGTATAATCGCATACTTGTAAAAATTATATATCCTAAACCCTTTGGCTTAGATAAATAAAAATTGGTAGGACGGTCGCTAACAAGAATTGTAGATCTGTGCCCAAATTTCGTTTCAATCGGTTGAAAAAAAAGGCGTTCAAATTGCATAATTAATTTTTCTAATCCGATTCTCCATACGCATGCGTACTGGTAGCAATCTCTGTGCACTCGGAAGGATTATGTCACTTTGTCCTTGAGCTGGCAAGAGTGGAGCGTAGCAGTATGTGGTAGTTGCTTTTTAATCGGTACGCAATCTCTTTGAATTTAATTCTTTACCTAAATATTTTACAATCACTGTAATCTACAACGAAAAACCTTCTGATAGTCATTGGATTCTGGGTTACAGTAGGTTCGAATTTTTTTCATCCACGAGGGGGGTGGGGAAAGAGCACCTTTTTGGGGAAGTATACGAGAAAGTTTAGGGGAGACCACTCCCGCTGGTTTGAAATGAAAATCCGCGCACGCCAACCTTTTAATATACTTGAATTGATGAACTCGGAATTTTCTCTGTAAGATGAATTTCTCTTAAAGGTTGACTACAAGATATACAGAATGTCCACAAATGGTTGGACACATTTTAAAAATTTAATTTAAAAAAGACTAATAATGTTTCAACTACGGATTTTTTTTTAAATAAGAGCGCATTTTCAAAAGTTTTTTCAGGTAGGTAACACGCCGTTTCGATGGTCCAGAGGGTCGTAAATGTCTGGAAATCAAGCATTTGTTTTGAGCCATTATCTGCGAAAATATTAAAACTGGAAGAAAAATAAAAGTATGTATTTGTAGGGAATTTTACGCTCTTTAATTTGTTAATTCACATGTAGTGTGAAAACTGAAGAGTTTTCGAGATATTCAAGAAAAACTAAAAAAAGAAACTAGAAAACGCGCATCGGCTTCTGCTGATTGGTAGCCATTGCGGACGAAATTCTCTCGTTGTAACAAATTTAGAACGTCGTGACGCCGCGTCAGCTATCTGAAAAAAAAAAACTTCTTAAAATGCGCTCTCATTTTAAAAAAAAATCTATAGTTGAAACATCATTGGTTTTGGTACTTACGTATTAACGCCACCGCAGCTACAGATTTGGCGGTTTTTAAGTGCCGCCAATCTTGGCGCATTAGCGCAACTTCAGCTGCGGTGGCGTTAATACGTAAGTACCTTGGTCTTTTTAAAAATTAATTTTTGAAATGTGTCCAACAATTCTCGGACACCCTGTATTGTAAAGTAAATAAAAGAGATAGTTCATAGAGAAAGCTAAGGTGGATTTGGATAGAAGAAAGAAGTGGGCACGTCTCACTGATTTAAAGAGATAAAAATCACAAATGTTCCAAAAGTGTAAATAAGATTTAAAAAATAATAAACATAAATAAGTAAGAAATAATGAATTGTAATTTATGAGTTTGAATTTTTGGCACTTAATTTGTTTATGAACTTTATTAACATAATAATAATTCAAGAAAATCTGCCAACAATTGAAATTCGTAGTTAAGGTGTGACCATCGAGAGCAAATTCGTCTTGTCAAATTATAAAAAAAATCAACAAAATAATAAAGAGTAATTTTTCCCCCCTGTTCTCTATTTTTTATAGACGCAATTTTTGAAATGTGTTTGTTTTTCTTTTGCTGTCGACTGAAGAATCAAGAATTTTAAGACAAGTCGGAGATTATATTTTTGGAGATTGTGACACAGAGTAAATATTCCGCCGATTGACTTGAGAGCAGATGTTCATCTATTTTCAAAAACAAAGGTCAGCCATTCTGGCCATCGGCAATAGCGCAGATATATCAACATTACTAGTTTAACTAAGTGCTCCTTTCTGACCCCTCGGCCAGCAGCTAAACTAATCTCTTCTTTTTGGTTCCGTACTTTGAACCACTTCACACGAGTCTGGAATCCCTTGGAATACGATCTTCCCGTTCCCATCATTGCTACCGAGACAACATAAATACTTCATATAATGTTTTTAGGACACTCCATTCTCTTCTTTTTGGTGTGCCTGACCGGAAGCATCATTCTTTTTTTCTCCCTGGGCCCTCTTTCTTTGTTAGGAACGGGACCCGGTTATCCTTTAATGACTTTATATACTGACAATGGCTTAGTGAGGGTAAGTGGCGCTCGGGTCATACTATGATTTTTTCTCTCCCCTCCCCTTTATCATAAGAGGCTTAACTTCCGTAAACGGCGCCCTGGACATGGTATTTTTCGACTACTTATTGTATTTGACTTTCAAAAGTGACACACACATATTGTGACAAAATCGTCTTGTGGGTGTACCTGAATGCAGTCCAATAAGCAGGATTTTAAAAAATAAAGCTCTTTATTTTACAGGTATTCTAAGCAAAGAAGCGTAACACAAGTATTAAAACAGCATTTGTAAAAATTCACAACAGAGATTGCCGATAAATCTCAACGCAGCGCTCAAAGTTTTCTTGTTAGCTCACCACCTTGCTTGCTGACCAAAATCCAATTGACTCTTCTTGGCTTGGGAGCTTGCTTTTATACTTTTGCAACAGAAAGTGACTTCATTGCGTAGGAAGTGACGTAATCTCCAGAAAGTTTTTGCACAGAGAAAAAGAATCAGAGGTCTCACTCCCATAGACCTTAATGGCAACTTTTTTAACATTACACCTCACATAGACAGTACGCCATCTGTGGCCGACTAGGGAACTAACAAGAATACGTCAGCGTGACGTCACTGCGACGCGACTGGAAACAAAACCAATCCCTTTCGTCATGATAACGATGTAAACAATAAATAGGCATTTATGCGATATTTAACTCGTTTTTCAACGTTTATTAAATTTAAGAATAGCTTATTTTTTATATATATATTGTTAATTTGACATTGTTTTAATAATAATGCAGTTTATTATTGTTTATATAATTATTCTAATCATAAAACGTTTTTTTCTCATTAAATTAGCCTTTTCTTTAATACAGAAATTAAAAGTAAATATTAAACATCATTCAAAACATTAAAAAAACAGTTGAATTGCCTATTCGAAGTGTAGAAATCATTTATAACCAGTGGATAAAAAATTTAAGAAGATAAACTATTTTTCATATTAATAATTTCATTTATTCTTTTTCCAAGAAAAATTCTTTCAGATCATAAAATGTTTTTAAACCAACAGGAAATTAATTTTTATTAATTTAGCTAATAATATACCATCTCTTTTGGAACATGTTAAAACTTCAACGAAAAATTACTTTTTAAGAAATTCACATTCATTTTTCCAAGATACAAATATTGATAAAATGTAAATTCCATAAAGAAAATTCACTTGTGGTTTCCTTAAAATCTACAGGAAACTAAATTTGTTGTTTTAATTAATATTATACTTTCAGAATACTTTAAAAATTGAACAATAAATTAATTTTTAATAAATACACAAGTTCCAAGATTTAAAAACTAATAAGAATATTATTTTCATAAAGAAAATTCAATTTTTTAAAAAACTCTGCAGGCTATTAAATTTTTTGATTAAGTTAATATTATACCATCTCTTTTAGAATATATTAAACTTTAACAAATTATTTTTTCAACAATACACATTAATTTTTTCAACCCAGAAAACAAATTAAATACATTCATTGATTTTTGTAACAAGATGTTATAATACAAATAAATGCAAAAAAACCCAAAATATAATGTCACAATTTTATTGAACAAGCATAATAAAGTGCACAACATTGTTAATACATAACATTTCTAACAAACACTGCCTAGAAACCAGATTTGTTATATATAGTATAAAAATATTCAATACAAGGGAATGTAATTTTTTTAAAAAAATCAATAGCTAGATTGTTAATACATAACATTTCTATCAAACACTGCTTAGAAACCAGATTTATTTGTTATATATAGTATAAAA
>BGPR01025548.1:0-22256 GCA_013235015.1 Araneus ventricosus
AACGGAAGACACTATATGGGAGTAGGAACATTAATCTGAAAAGTTGGATTGTGATGCGAGGGTATTTCAGTGAAAATCGAGAAAAACTATTTTGAGTAGAATTGTCTTGTTTTTAGTTATTCATGTTTTGTTTATTCCCAAGAGAATCCAAGCAAAATATGATAAAGTTGATTGTCAAATTTTAAATTTATACGTTTGATTTCTGGAATGCGTAAGCGCAGAAAGAGAAAGTATAGTGATCGCCAAAATATTTGATATGAAAGGTTGAATTAATATCTATGTTTTAGACTTTTTTAAATCCGAAAAAAAAAAAGATTTTTGGAGATATATCTATCTGCCTGATTCTGAACACGATAAATCCAAAACGCAAAGACCTAGAAGGATGAAATTTGTTATATGATCTTTGCGCCAAAATTGTAATCTTTATCCAATTTTGGGAAGGTATCCACCAAAGCGAAGTTCATATGTATGTCTGTCCGTGAGCATGTGTAAAATAGAGCAAAAAGGTAACCAGCTACATGTGTGAAATGCGGCATATCGTCACCAGGACTATTGATAAGAATCAAATTTTGGACTAAATACATTATCAAGATAGATGTCTGCGTCTGTCTGCCAATTCTTGAGTATATGAATGCTATATCAAGGCGACAAACTGTATTCAATCATTTTGGTATACGATCGTCGCTCAAAAATTCAGATCTGTGTAAAATTTCGGACTCTATCCAACAAAAAATTGGCTACCTCAATTCGTCTATCTTCGTGTTTCCAAAATTGATAACTCAGAAATGCTGGTGGCTAGATAAATGAAGTTCGGTATTTGGTTTTGTGTACAAAATTGTAGATAAATGCATTAAATTTTGGAATTGTCAACTAACGTCACGTACTTTTTTCTTCTCTTATTAGAAATTTTGGTATTTGTTGCATCCAATATGACAGCACATGTAAAAGACTAAGCAGGTCCTTTGAATCTATCCGATTCTCTCTTTGATCTGGTGTAATGGTCTCTCAAATAATACAGAACAGAACGCCGTCCCTTACCCCATGCCCGTGACCAAACCGGTCACTGAACGGTTTGATGGGCAAGACAAGGGAATTTTATTTAAGAAAAAGAAAAACAAAATAAACAAAAAGAAGGAAATATATACACTATGTACAGCACAGGCATTTTCACTTTTACACTATTAGTTCGTAATAGTTTTCTTTTCTTTAGATGTTGAAATACCTTAATTTTATTTGAAGGGGAAATGTCTGGTAATTGAGCTACTTAGTTCAGCTCGCTGGGAAGTTGAAGGCTGGGGAGGCCGGAAAAGATCTCTGTTTTCGTTAATGAATTTGATAATCCCACGAATTTTCTGCCTGGAGACGAGGTTATTGGCGACCCTTTTCAGCCATTCTTGTTCGAAGTTTGGCGCTGGCTTCCTTATATGCCAAGACACTGTATAAATACACTCCGTGGCATAGCCCATCGTGGCATAGCCCATCGTGGCAAAACGATACTTTATTAAAACATCTAAAAGAGTATAAAAACCAACAAAGAACATAGATACTAAACAAGCATAATAGCTACTATTACTACGTTTTTTCGAACAACGCCCACAAACTAGGGTATTAAAGGAAGCTGCTAGAAGACTGCGCATGATGCAGACTCCCCCTCCAATGGCTCAGCTCCTTGCTTCCAACATCCTCTCCACTTTTTGAATGAATGCTAGAACTCAAAAAACACATATTTTGGTTAAATAAATCAAGTCTATATCCAATGGCACAGAGGAAGAGCCAGAAGAACCAGTACAGATAGTCCTCTTTACAATATTTATCATTTCAAGCTTTAAAGAATCAACTTGATTTACACATAACTCGAAAGGATAAATTCGCTGCACGGGCCTTGAGGCAATGTGTTTTCACTTTAACAATAAGTACTTTTCCATCTAGACCTGGCAACATTTCCAATATTATCTGTAAAGGCCAATTTAATTGCTTTTTACTATCGTCTCCTATCAATACAACTTCACAGATTTGGGGGTTCACGGACATTCTTATTCTTACTCTGTTTTTAAATCAATAAGCTCAAATATTCCTTTCGGAATCGAAGCCTTAAATCCTTCAAAAGTTAAGTTCTAAATTTTATTCTTTTTCTGAAATTTTGTGCTTCTACAAGATCTATGTCACTAGTACTAAAGTTCCGATTCTCAATCAAAAATATGGACGGAGTTAAATGAATAAGATCAACTGAATTTTCAGAGAGAGGACGCGATTTTATAATTTATTCGCATTCACATAACACAGCCCCGAGTTCCTCAAAGGATGAGATCAACTTTCCGAGAGAGCGTCTTAACAATTCTTGAATAACTCGAACCAACCGAAAGCCTCCCCACCAGGAAGCCGTGGGAGGATTTGATTTCGACAAAATTCTATTAATGTTTGCATCTAGCACGATTTGTTTCCCAATCTAAAGTAGATAATTCAATATATGCGCCTTTAAAATTGTTGCCATTATCAGAATAAACCGTTCTCTGTCTACCTCTTCTAGCTATAATTCGACGAAAAGACATTAGAAAAGAGTCGGTGGTTAGAGAAGCCACGAGCTCATGATGAACGGCTCGATATACAACACATGTGAACAATACTATCAAACTTTCGAACCGTTCTTCAAGAAATGTGGCCCCACTAAGTCAACTCCCGTAACCTCAAATGCCAATGCATCGTAAACTCGATCTTCAGGCAGCGACAAGATTCAACAGTCAATGGTTTTGCTTTATAACGTTTACACTTCTTATAACCATTAATTATACATATAATAGTGTTACGCCATTTCACAATCCAAAATTTCCCCCTTAATACAGACAGCATCATCTGGGTTCTCTCGTGACAATGTTTTCTATGTACAGACTCAATCAAACATTTAGTTAATGTACAATTATTGGGAAAAAGTATGCAACAGAAGCTCTTTAATATTATAGTTTTTATTACCATCATCCCAAGTACTATTCTCTTCTTTTTGGTTCTACGTGCCTGATCGGAAAATCACCCGATAGTTTTCCTTCCTTTTCTCTTCAGATCCTTTCCCTTCGGAGGAGGACTCAATAAACTTGAATGAATTTACACACTCATTAGGATCATTTAAAATTTTTTCAAAATTAAATGAAGCATTGCATAGGGATATTTATTAACTAACATAACTGGATTGCTATGCAAATATATTGAAAGATGTACATGCTACAAAATAAAGATTTTTAATAAGAAATCTGCCTTTCTGTTAATAGTCAAAGAAAGCAATATCTTTTATAGCTTTAACAGTGGCAAAAACATGGGAATGAAGGATTTTCTAAAACAAAAATTTGGTCTGAATTTAATTACAATAACAGAAAGCTTTGTTGCAAATTGTGTTTGAAATGAATTTCGAAATGTGTATTAAAATTGGAGGCGAAAGGACCATTTGCCATTTCAATTCAGATCAGTTAAACGAAAACTTTTTGCTCATTAAGATGGTACATAAATCATCTTCGTGCAGTATATATTTCAGAAGTTATTGACAAAAAACTCAGAAAAAACGCCGAAAATTGTCTTAATTTTTCTTATTTAATTCAATATTTTTAAGAATTAATAAATTTAAAAAGGTTGAAAAAGCACAGTTGATCTAGAAATGGACACCAGAATGTCAGGCATAAATTTCATGTCTATGCTGGTCACAGTTTGGGAAGAATTCTTGTGACAGATATACCATTAAAACATCTTTTTTCTCCCTCCCTAGTTCGTCTCCCTTCGATAGCACCCGGACGAAATGACCTTGAAAGGTGTGCTACTTCTAAAAAGTGCACCCTTTTTAATCTTATGCCCTCCTCACACCTGATTAACGAAAATAGAAAAATAGTCTAAAATGTGACTGAAATATTTAACTATTAGTTGATTTCAGGCTTACAAGTTATTTTTGTTGTTATTATATCATAAGCTAATTTAAATATTAATTACGATAATTGAGATAAAGAGATGATAACAATTATGCCACGGTAAAACTTCTCTAACGGCCATCTCTGCATGACGGTGTCAAAGGCCACATTTGTTTGGCTCGGGATCAGTGCCGAATCCATAGGGTGGGGTGCTATGGGGCTGCAGCCTCTCCCAGAGATAAACCAAAATTCTTGTTTTTTTTTCAAGTCACCTCAGCAGTTTGTACTTAATCTCCTTTTTAAAAAACCGTGACGACATTGTTTTCTGACTTTGACAGGCTCAAAGGTTTACCCGCTTTTATAACCATTCCACTCGTACTTTTAGCGTAAACGGGGTGGAAAACAATTTTTAGCTAGTTATGTCATTGTGTTTTTGTTACTACTTGACTTTGACTACTTGTGAAGCTACATGAAAGGCATTACCGGAAAGTGTCAAAAGCACGTGAATAAAGGATTTCATGCAATAATAATTTGGTTTGAATTAAATTTTAATAAAAACTAGCTGATACGCCCGGCCTTGCTCCGGATAAAATTGCTTTCCTGTCTAATATTTTTAAGGTAAAAACTACTATTATACAAAATATTATAATACACAAAATCCTTTTATCATTTGAAACGTTTTTTAATTAAAATGAAAATATTAATTGAACCAGATTATTTTTAAAAAGCGTCGATAGTTAATTTTCTTTATAAATTATTAATTATTTGTTATATAGATACTTCAAATTTTCTTAAAAAATACTGAAGTATTGGAAAAGTTTTAGTGAATATTTTGAAACAATTAAATTAAATTGCTAATTTTTCATTAATTGAAAGCATTAAAATAAACCATGTCAATAGTTGTTCCTGATATAAATTATTTATCGTCATCGTGAATCGTCTACTTTTAAATTTCCTTTTAAACATGTTCTTCCAGAATTGTGCTATTTTATTATGGCAGCAATTCTTCGTACCATTCTTGTTCTTCAACAATAAAAAATATTGAGGCAAATTGTGCATAAAATTAAATTTGAAAATTTTTTAAAAAGAGAGAAACAAATTGTACGGAAATGAGATTTGTGTCAATAATAAGCTAATTTTCTGAAATTAAATAAAGTGTAAAATTAGTTTCGACGAATTTTTTATAAACTGAAATTTTAACTAACTTTTGAACTTTAAAAAGTTAACAGTGATCTTTCTCTTGCCTTAAATAATAAGTGTGCAAAGTTTGCTTGGAATCGGTTTAGTGGTTTAGGAGGACATGTGAAACATACACACATAGACGTAGTGAAAATACATTTTATTTATATAAAAATCTAGCCGTCGTTTCTAAACCAAGTTTACAAATTCATAAAATTTTATCCACAGAGAAACAGTTAAGAAATTAACACAAAATGCGAGGCATTTCCTTGAAAGTCTTGATAAAACCAAAATAAGTTTTGAAAATTAAATATTTTTCAAATGTAAATTTATGATTTTTTTTAGTTTGAGGTTATAATGTTTAAGCCAACTCCACACTTAGGCAGACTACTGAGCGTTTCAATAATAAATGGTAAAAATATACTGCATCAGCCATTAAATAATAAATTTTGAAAAAATTATTTAAATTAAAGAAAAAAGTGCACGAAAATAACAAATAGATAAAGAAATATTTACAAAATAAACAAAAATATCGGAAAAATAAAAGCAGAGTAGTTCAAAGTCTCACCGTTGCCTAGCAACTGAGAACCTATAAATTTCAATCAATTTTTTTCATTCAAAAAATTTTGAAAAATTAATAAATATTGAAAGAAGAATTGGACAAAATTGGTATTATTGGAAAGGTAAAGTATGAACTTTTAAGATGGTATAAAAATATTTTTTGTGAAACAATTTACTCCAAAGTTACTGCGGAAAAACATTTTCAATTAATTTCTAATTAACTGACTGTTTAATTAATTTTTGAACTTTGAAAAGTTCATAAGTGTCGTTCCTTTGTCTTAACTAATACGAGTGCAAAATTTGGTTGAAAACAATCCATCGGTTTAGGAGGAGATTTTTAACACAGCCACACACCCACATACGCAGCCACAATTACTTTTATTTATATTAAGATTGTGCTTAAAATGAATTTTAGAATGTTAATTACAATTAAAGAAAAATTTGTACTTCAATGGAATTAGTATCATTAAAAATATAATTTTTTTTTCTCTTAAAGTTGGTGGAAAGATAATTATGGAGATAAATATTTCAAAAGTTCTTGACAAAAAACGTCTAAACATTAGGCTTAAGAGCAGCTAATATTCGTTATTTAATTAAATAACTTAAGAATTAATTAATTTGAAAAGTTGAAAATAGCAAAGTTGACCTTGAAATGCACCCTAGAATGTGATGTGCAAATTTCATGTCGCTACTTTTCACCGTCCAGCAGGAGTTCTGGTAAACGACCGACAGACACATGAATTTTCGGTTCTGTATTATAGATGAGGGTAAGAGAAACATTTCACTCACCGACACTTTTGCTCTGGGGGAAACGTATAAAAATTTAATTTTTTTAACTTTTTATATTCAACTACCACAGAAGAAAAGTGTTTGCACACAAATTCCTAACTTATTTGATAATACTTTCTAATTGGAAGTACTTGTCTAGGTGCAATATTTAAGGAAATAAATGCTTGTTCTTTTTTTTGGGACACCGTGTATGTATATTTGAGGACGATCACTTTTTCACTCCACACATACTAAAGACTTTATTGCGATAGCATATAAAATTCGATTCCTTTAAAAGTATCATTGCTGCGAAACAGAAATTCTTTGTTCAAATAGTAAAAATATGCGCTGCCTCTGGCGACCAACTATTTGGGCGTGATATTAAAAGCCTAAGTCTATTCTTATAACTTGGCGAAATAAATTGTCGGTTGTAGAGGCTTAGAGACACAGAAAAAGTTTTATTTTGCAATATATCTCGAAAATGGAGGTTAGTGGGTGACAAAGGATCACTTTTGACATATCTAAGTGCCATATGCCTTGATATGAAAGAAAAAGTACTGAAATATGTCCAGTGGTTGGGGCTGGAGGACTCTGTCAAGGTATTGCTTCACATAGTATGTACAGTGAAATTGTGTACATTTGATTTCTCCAAAAATGGATTGAGGTAGGTGGCAGGTGTCCTTTGACGACATATCTATATGCCATATGTTTTTATATGAAAGAAAAATTGTTGAAATATTTCTGGTGTTTGGGGCTGGAAAAGTATTTCAAATATTTTCCCAATAGAGAATATACAATGGAGCAAAGTTCATTCGATTTCTCAGGAAAATAGAGGTGGAATGCAGGCGAGAACTGACGACACATCTCGACGTCATAAGCTACCATATGAAATGAAAATTATAGAAATCGGTGCAGTGGTTGGGGATTGTGAAATCTCTCGTGATTTTACCACTTAAAATAGGTTCAGTGGAGTAGTTTATTTTTTTCGAATTCTCTCGAAAATGGAGATGGTGTATAACAGAAGACAATTAAAAACATATTTAGGGGTCATTATTTTCCGTATGAAATTTTCAAAATCTCTAGAGTGTTTGTTATTGGGGGTAGGTCCTATAGTTTTACAAACTATTTTAAATATATAGATGTATTCCCAACAATGAAAGCAACAATAAAAAATTGCAAAAATAAGATTTCAAATGAATATTGTTGAATATATAAGAAATATTTGTTGTTATATTGTTGTAAAAGAATAAATTCATTGTTTCATTGTTACAGGTTTCAACAAAGTCTCAAAATAAAGAATTGTCTTAAAATGAATTGTTTTTTATTGCAGATTATAGAGTGATTTGAAGACAAAAAGTTGATTTTCAGAAATAATATTAAACATGAGATTCAGTATTCAAAATAATAAATAATTCTTTGCCATATTTCCGTAGATAATTGCTTTCATCTTCTAGTCTATTGTTATGGATCTTCCTAAAGTAATTGCTTGGATGACAGCCACCCCATGGTTGTGGATCATGATTAAGTTTGTCATATGTGCAGATCTTTCTAACATGATACCTTTGATCGTATTCGGCTATCTTCTGGTTATGATGAATCGTGCCATCGAAAATGAAAACCTGAATGTACTGAAAACCAAGAAGGATAAACTGCAGATGAAGACAGACGCATTCAGTCAGACAGAAGGTCAGCAGTGTGAAGAAAAATGCACGCAAACAGTGCATGAAACAAATAATACATCTACACAGGTTGAAAAAATCCAGTTTCTTGAAACATCGACTCAAGCTGCTGTGATACAAATAGATGCATGCACTCAAATTGAACAAAATGAATTTAGCATAAAATCCTCTGAAACTATGTCCAAAAGCATGCAAGATAAAGATGTCCAAACTTCTCTCCGAGTATCCGAAAATAAAGAATGTCAGACGTCAAGCTACTTGTTGTCGGATAAAGAAGTGCAAACGGAAATCATCCCAAAAGAAACAACCAAAGTATTTGTTCCTTTGAAGAAACAGAAACCTAAGCCTAATATTCCACTGACAAAAGAGTTCTTGAAATACCATCAGAATAAACATACTCTTCAGAGAAGAAAGATCAAGTTTAAGCCAAAATTAGAAAAATTATCTGAAGTCGATGAAAATGAACCTGGAATTTCCAAGATGCCTTTATATGATGAATTGGTAAGTCCACCCTCCTCTTCTGACAAATCTATCTTCACACAAAATAACTGTAAAAATTTTGTCTTACATGAAGTCGATGAAGATGAAAAGAAGTCTGATTTGGATATGTTGTCATCTCATGAAGAACTGGAACTTCAGGTCTCAAGTTCAAACGAAACTATCATTGCACCAAATTCACTCTTTCTACCTGGAGATTCTTTTAATTATGACCATCCTGTCATTGTCCAATATGAAAAGAAGTGCAGAAAGAAACAAACAAAGGGTTCGTTTTTCAAGAAAAAATTTACAAACCTGAAGAAACTTTTTAAAAAGTAAAGGAGAAAACTCCCTTAGAAACAGTTGGGCATTATTTGAATAAATCACATGGATGTTCATCACTTTAAGTCTTCTTAAAACTTTTGCTTTTGAAATTTGTCATTATGAAATAATTGCGGAAATGGAAGATAAAGCTAGACAACAGGATAATTAATTAAAAGAAGAGAAACAGAAAGTAAATCCTTCTTGGAATATCTATTTAAAAATGGTTTAACAGTAGAAAAATGAAGCTCAAATTTAATTTTTGTGAAAGCTGTTGAATACCAAAGCATTCCTAAATATACTTGTTTCAATTAATGCTTCTTCAACACACTTAATTTTTAAGAATTAAAAATCTATTTGAAAAGACACTATGAAATATTTTGTAATAATGTAGAATTTATGAAAGATAAAATATCCTAAAACATTTCATATCAGAATGATTGAAAATTTGAAAATTGAAGATTGTCACCACAAAGAATCCCAAAATGAGTGAATTTTCCTAAATTAATTAGAGTACAAATGGACATCACTATTGAAAATCCGTATTATTATTCATAATTTCTCGCAAACCAATTCCAAAGCAATAAAGAAAAAATCGAAGTGAAGTCAGAAGAATTTAACTGGATGAAGGAAAAAGATTGATCCACCTACAGCTCTTACACAGATTTCTGAATTTTGCCAGTCTGTAAAGAAATATCTACTTCTCAAGGTATCTGTCATCAAAGGAGTTTTAAAAAGTCAAAGAAAAAGTGCTTACCCCGAACTAAAATATAAAAACAGTTCTAATTTACTTTTCAGGAATGAAAGCAAGAATATAGCATGATATATGTCTGGATACTTTCTTTCCGAGATGCGAAATGTCTACCCGCATTCGGAGATCATTTGTGAACAACAGCAAGAGCAAACATATTTTTAAAATAATATTTTCAACATCTTTAGTCACCTGGCCTTATCTTGAAATCATTAAGAAAAACAGATATGTATCGACTTGAAAGAAAAAGGTGTATTTGAAATGCCTCCATAGCCGTTTTTCGATATCTTGGATATCAAGTACAAAATATGGTGCTTAATCATTTTCCAAAAACATCTGTTGCAAGTTTTAAAATATTTCAAGAAAAACTGTATTCTTTTCGGTTTATTTTAAATACTAGAAGAAAAAGTGTTTGGCCAACAAACTCGAAAAAGTAGAGAACATCTGGAAGTGTGTTTGTGAGAAACCTCTAGCTGCATTTCCCTGTTTTGACGGTCGAGAGCAATAATGGATTGTTTCGAAAGAAAAAAAATGCACTTCAACAAACAACAAGTTCAAAAAGTATCTTGATTATAGTTTAGAAGGGAAAGAAGCCTTAACTCAAATTCAGATGGGAGAAATTAAAAGTAAACGTTGTTGATAAGAGAACGCCTGACCAAATTTAGTAAGCTGTGAATCATAATAATAATTCTAACATCAAATGCTACTCAATTTTCGTAAAATGTTTTTGTTTTTCAGATGAACATGCTAAAGATCTTTTAAATCCTTTCAGATCTGAAAATTTTTATCTAATTTTATTCAAATTCATGTATATATATATATGTATATTTCGATTCAATACATTGTATAAATGTAATTTATATATCAATATTATATATAGATTATATATAAAATATAATAATATATAAATTTAATTTATATCTCAAATATAGATATCTGTTCAATTTTTAGATTGGAAGGATTCAAAATCATCTTTAACATTTTCTTCTTTAATTCAAATTCACTTTCTGACTACTGACAGGTTTCTGATTTAAAAATTATTATTAAGATTCACGGGCGACTGGAGTTGGAGTGATACGCTTTGTATTTTATTAAACAAATCTATTCTATTTTTTATTTATTAAGTTGGTCAGATAGAAGCAAATTTCATTAGTTCAGCGATTAAAAAATGAATCTTCCTACCAGAAAAACAATATAAAATTTTGTAACTTCAAACATAAACCAATTTACATAATAGTTTGGCTGAAAGTGGACCAGGTGAATACTATAAAGAATATACCTTCCAGTTGAAAGAAAAATAGCAGATAACAGAATTGTCTTGAAAGGCGATCGTACATTTGGGTTGAAAAGCAGTTAAAAAGAAAAGAAATGGATGCTTCTACAAGAATAGTAATTCTAGATATTATCTATGCAAAAAGAAAACAGTCTTCTTGAAAGTTTAGCTCGGATTCGAATTTGCAGTAGTCTGACAGAGTGGAGGCTGATTTCAGTGGGTCAAAAGGAATGAAAATGAATCTAGTACAAAAATGGAACTGCATGTTTTTTTAAAAAATCACAAAGAATGGAATCTGCGTAAAAGTTTGGCTGGAACTCTACGTGGAGTATCTACCCTCTTCCTTGAAACCTCTATCTTCTTTTCCCTATTTCGGTATTTTGAAAACGAAAGGTCTATTTTCCTTAAGAAGAGCAAATACAAGCTTTTAAAGGATACGAAAGAACCTAATCTCAAGTAATTTCTAATCCTGAAATGATACTTTAATATTATGTCCACATTCTGGTTGAAACAGTAATTCAGTTGCGTTTTTTACTCCCTTTGCCAATTATCTTAAGACTATTCCATTCATCTTAAGGCTAAGGCCAGTTGCTTATAGCAGAAATAAATTATAAAACGAACGTACATCTGGGAACACCTTTTATTACAAGCAATTAGTCAAGCTGCAGCAGATTCCAGCGATTTAAAAGAGAAAAATGAATCTTTCTACAAGAATAGCATGTGTAGATTTTAGAAAACAAAAATAAACCAATCTTCATTATAGTTTGTCTCGAAAACGAATTGATACCAATCGGTCAAGCGGTGGCAGATTTCCGTGGATCAAAATAGGAAAAATGAATCTGGTACTAATAATAGGAACTGCAGGTTTTATAATATATTTTATTTTCCTTGAAACTTCTTTGTGCCTTTCCCGATTTCTGTAACTTTGAAAAAGCAAGGACTATTTTCTTTAAGATTCTAGATTTAAAAGGATACAAAAGAACCTCATCAGAAATAATTTTTCATCCTGAAAGGGCACTTTTTAATACATACATGATTTTGTTGATAGATTACTTCCGTTGCGTTCTTTTCTTCCTTTTCTTGAGGCTAATTTACAAATTATTGAGTTTCCATGAAATGCTTTATATTTGTGTTATTTATTCAATAAATTTCTTGTTGTTCATTTGGCCCATTTTATTTTGTTTCTCAGATTCAATGAATTATTTTCTATTCAATGAATTATTTACTATTTTTGGTACGAATTAAAGGAATTATTTATAATTATTATACAATCTCAATAAAAATAACGTTGTATCATAGACTTCTGTCTCTAGTCTCTAATTTTCCTGTTAAATATCCTGTAATTAAAATAATGACTTGCTTACTGCTTTTGCAATTGTATGGAAAAATTTTCTTATATTACGTTAACGTTACATATTTAGTTTCCTAAGTAATTTTTTTTAAAAATAACCATCATGTTTTATTCAGGAATATACATATTGTAGATCTTTAGTTGAATGAAGTAAATGTTAATAGCAAACTGAATGATTCCAAATATACACTTATTTAATAGAATTAAGTCTACGCGTGTTTATGGAGGGAAATTTACAAATAAGTAGTTTATTAGTAAATTGATCATTTTCACACGTAATATTGGCGGAGTTGAAGAAGCAAATTGCCGCAACTTTTTGCAAGAATTAGAAGAAAAGGTTTATTTAGTTTATTTAATTATTTATTTAAGAATAAATTATTAATTTATTTTGAAATCATTTGGAAATCCTATGACGGTTTTCGTAATCATTTTATGAATTGTTCCCAGTTTGCTTAACTTAAAAATAAAAACATTATTTGTATTACATATAAAAATGTATTATTGTTCAAATTAAACTATTGATGTTCTAAAATGTCTTAATTTAATTAAAAAATTCAATGCATTTATAACCTTATGTTATTTTTTTCATCGGCATTTAAACATATTTAGAAATGTTAAAGATATGTTTAACTGTCTTCGAATATTAAGATAGCTTGAGTGTTAATATAAACAAAAATCTACTAAACCTTTAATTGAATTTAAATGAAAAATGAAAAATTTTCCCTTTCTCCCATTAGAGTTTCAGATACACATGGACTATTTTATACACTCATGTCCATAATTTAAGTATAATTCAGAATCACACAGAAATTGAACTCTAAAATAAAAATTTCAACTGTAGAATTATCACACACATCATGAAGAAGAATATGCAAATTACAGGAGACCACCAGATGGCGCGGATAGTACGTCACAATGACGAGAGTGTAAGAGAGGGGTATATAAGGAATGGTGGCAAAGAAGTAAAATTGTTCACAAGAACTTTAAAAGCCTTTCAGTGCAATAACCGCATAGCTATAGCACAAAGGAAGCATTTGGATGATTTTTTACGTGGTAGAATTATCGGACGACTGGAATGTGGACGTACCCAGATGGAAGTATCCGAGGAACTTGGAATCGCCCAGAGTGTCATCTCCAGGCTTTGGCAACGATTCCAAGATGATGGTAATGTGAGTAGATGTTACAGCACAGGTCGCCCCCGAGTTACAACGCCGAATGAGGACCGGCATTTGGCAGTTACTGTCAAAAGAAACAGACGGAGCACAGCATCAGACCTGTCTCGTCAGCTCTCTTCAGCTACCGGTACGACAGTTTCAAGGCAGACCGTGTACAGACGCTTAGGGCACATTGGTCTATATGCTCGTAGGCCTGTCAGATGTGTTCCACTTACCGCAACTCACTGTCGCCTGCGATTAGCCTCGAGTAGAGAGCATGCATTGTGGACACCGCAACAGTGGTCTTGTGTGATGTTTTCCGACGAGTCCAGGTTTAGTTTGCAGTCTGATTCTCGCCGGACTTTCATATAGAGAGCGCCAGGTACCCGTTACCACCAAGAGAACACCATTGAACGACACCGTTACGGTGGTGCAGGATGGCTCGTTTGGGGAGGAATTATTATTGGTTCCAGAACTGACCTGCATGTTCAGAGTGTAACGATGACAGGCCACATCTATCGGGATGTCATTCTGGAACAACATGTACGTTTGTTTCGGGGCGCCATGGGTGCTGAATTTCTGTTTATGGATGACAACGCCCGTCCTCACCGTGCAAACATTGTAGACGAATGCCTTCAATCGGAGGATATCACCCGTATGGATTGGCCAGAATACTCAGCGGACTTGAATCCAATAGAGCATGTGTGGGATATACTTGGCCGACGAATTGCAGCCCGTCAACCCCCTCCCACCTGTCTACCGGAACTTCGGAGGGCATTGCTTGATGAGTGGTGTAATATTCCCCAAGATCAGATTGATATTTTGATACTCAGCATGCCTGGGCGTTGTAAGGCCTGTATTGCATCGTCCGGGAGACATACTCGGTATTAACCATCATACTAACCATGTTATATTGTTTTTTGTAAATAGGTTCTTTTTTGAAATTTGCTCCATTGAGTAAAAATCGCAATTTTTATTAATTATGTCAAACATATAGCATCTGTTTTGCTCTTTACCTTTTGTTTAATAAATAGACTTTACAAATAAGTCAAATTTGTTTTACTTCTGTCTCTTTCTTTGCCTGAACTTCATTATCCTTAATTTACGGACATGAGTGTGTAATATATATATATTAAGATTCAAAATCTCATTTAGTACAGTTCAGTTGGTCGAGAAATTCTACCAGACAAGTTCTGTAAATATTAGTATCTCTTTCAGATAAAGAATATTTAAAATAGAGATGCAATTCTTAGGCTATCGGCAATTCGCAAAAATTTATAAAAGGAAAATATGAGCAGCAACAGTATGAAACGACAAATGTGTTTTCGCTATTCAATTCAAAGCACATTAAATCCAAAACTTTTGAATTTAATCTTCTTTTGGTAATTCAACTCGAAATATCCCTGTAAATGACAATTTTTTAAAGAATGAAAATAGATTATTTTTTCTCTCCGTGACCTGTAACTTTACTAGTAGTTATTTGGATGTACTGTGCTGTTGCGATGTTGTCTCTTATTTGACTTTAGTCTTCCTATTATTTTTATGCATTTGATTTGATTCGGTATGTGTTATTTTAAATGTTTCTTTTTAGGTGTATATAAACAAAAGATAAATGTAATTTTTAACTACAGGCTGTGGAGTTTTCTTTTCTTTTCTTCGACCAGCTGTATTATTTTCCATATTTATCTCTATAAAACTCCGCACCGTACTCTCTCCACTCTAATCCCAATGGGTGAGTCGGGTGGCGTGAGTTGGGGAAGTGGAAGCAGTGGTGGCCACAATGAAAAGTTTTTTTTTACAATAGTCTATGATGTCCGAAAAAGAAATTGGAGTTATCAATTAAATATTACTTTTAAAATGACTAACCTCTTATTAATTTGATGGGACAGAAAAGGTGTAGGAGATAATCAGTTACAAACACATTGTCAACAATCGATTACCAATTCGATAATACTGCCAAACATAAAAACCAACAGCTTACAGTAACTGCTAGCCGCCTTCGGCTATCAGGTTGTTCTTCTGGAATATAATCTTGTTTGTGTCGGTGTGTGCTCATGCTCTAAGCAGAACTCTCGGTCTAGAGCTTCGAAATTTGGCATGAACGTACTCTGTAAGGTGAGAGTGTACACCTCTGAGCCGTTTTTTGAAATTTAATTAATTAAAATTTAAGCGAAATTTTTCGTTTTTTCTTGGTGAATTCCGAAAATATTAGAGCACCAAAAAGTTTTTTAAACAATCTGAAATTCAAAAGAATTATCTTTTCAGTAATATAATTTAATTTGCTCTACACTTTTACCTGTAATTTTAAAAAAACAATTAAAATATTTTATGCATAATTTACAATACTTTTCATTGTTACAAGGAGAGTCAAACCGTTTTCAGTGTTTAAACAAATGTTTAATTGCGTTACTTCTCTTCCATTGTCAAAGGCTAAAGTTATTTTGCTTCCTTTTTTTTATTTCATAAATTTTTCTGTGAAAATTGTCTTCTAAAATAGTAAGTGTATTAGAAAATATATTCAGTAATCTGAATGATTATGTGTGTTATGTTTTAATTCTTTTTATTAGCATGTTAAAATCCATCTAAGATATTACTGGACGTAAAATGTGCCGACCCATTTTAATACTGAAATCAAATGTATATTTTGTATGAAGAATAAGAAAGTGAAGTTGGTGGCAACAAAGTACAATAAGATGTTAAATGCAAGCACAGGTATTTGACTCTATTAAGAATATTCATGTACAAGATTAATAAAACAGGTGTAAGGCTATTAAAAGAACACGGGCAAAATGTCTTTCATAGTTTGAAATTTAAATTTCTTAGCTCAGGAATCCATGATTATTACATTTCATGTAAGATGTGCTTTATTATTAGAAAAGATATCAATGAATTATTTATTGGTGCTCTTATACTGTTTGACCTGAAATCTGCATTTCTATAAATTGCTTGGGAAGTATCAAGACACAATTTGACAGTAGGCAAAATCACCTATATAAACTTGATATTTTACTTGGGAAGTGTGTATACAATTACTGTAAAGGATCTTGAATTCCGTAAAATTTGTGCTTAACCCAATAATTGTTATTAGAACTTGGACAAGTTCGCAGAAGACAAGGATGAACTTGTGACACGCCTCGATAAATGTTTAAATTAAAAACGTAAATATTTCGAAATGTAGATTTTTGGGTATGGAACTTGAGCGTTCATGTAATATTATTTTAAAATTTTCATTCTGTATTGTTTCCTCGAGCTGTACACCTAACTTTTTGACAGACCATCATATTTTATTAATGCTTCTTCTCTTCTTACTTCATTCTTCAAACATTATTGTGAAATTCAGACATACGCTTTGAGTTATGCTAATATAAATATTGTATATTTTAATGAAAACCGTCTAATAGTCTTATTTTTAAAAGTTTATGAAGAACGGCTCGGTTTGTGCCTTAGTCTTAGTTATTTAGCCCATATGACATTTTTGGGTATTTTATAAATTTCGTATATACACTCAGGAGTAAGTCATATCTTCAATTTTATTGTTTATTTCCAAAACGGTTTTAGTATTGAAAAGCTTCATAAAAATTACAAGAGACAAATCAGCATTCCTACTGCAATAATATTTTACAAAGACCATCTTTAAAACTTTAAAGAGTTAACATGCTTTAAGATGACACCATTTTCATCAAAATACATGGATTTAAAGCCGAGTTATAAGCGCCGAAACGTTGGCGAAATTCAAAATCGAATTGTCGCCAAAATTTTTAATATTGAATACCGCGAACACAGTACAAGCTACAATTGGTCAAATTTACTAAAAACTTTTTCCATTCCATTAGCGTTCGAATGAGCCCACCATAAACCATATCAGAGTTTTATTTCAGGAGAAATTCAGCCATTGGTTGGCAATACATCACTGTAATCGGTGTTCATCGAAAGAGACATTCGACAAAACGTCGCCAAGCGAAACGATTGTTGATAAATGGAATGAATGCAAATCCACCACTATGAACTCTTTCTTATATGAAAATGGGTTGGAACACATCTGTGTATCCGAAAGAGTTCAAATTGGCGAATTTGCATACATTTCATTTATCCACCATCGTTTCACGGCGACTCATTTCGATTCAGATTCTCGTTCTTTTAAGGCAAGAATGACTTGCTGCTGAAGACGGTTGTAGTAACGGGCACCCGTAATGGAAGGCCTTTGAGGGCCATGAGGAATGTTCTCCTCAAAGAAAAAGGGACCAAGAATGAAATCAGCAGTAAAACCACATCAACATGTAATACTCCGTACATGCAATCAGGATGCAGAGAAAATTCATGCACAACATTACGACTTGCAGTAACTGATGTGCGACAGTTCCGAATATTCACTGCTCCGTCTAGGGTAAAATGCGCTTGGTCCGACAACCAAAAATGTCCTAAGGCCATGAATTGTAAACTGCTATTCTGGCCAAAAACATTCTACAAAATTGAATGCGTTTGTCCGGATCTGCATTCAGCGTTTGCACAACTTGGATCTTGTATGGATACCATTTTACAGTGGATCGAAGAATATTTCGTACTCTAGACCAAGGGAGAGACAGATCTCGTGACAGCGTTCGAGCACTTGTCGAAGAATATTGGGAAACGGACACTCTTTCGACCACGACAAGAGCGACTTCTTCCGCAGATTCATTTGAAAGCCGTTTCCATTCCCTTCTTTTCAGCTCACCCAACTCCTCGGTCTCTTCAAATTTAGCAATCATCTTTTTCAAAGCCTTCCTGCACATAGGCCCTGTTGGTAAGCCTTTCAAGCATCGATATTCTCGCAGTGCAATTGACTACTTACTGCCTCTCGGATAAAACAATTCCATTAGTAGAGCTTGTTCTATCTTTTCGAAAGGCATGGTGAAAAATGATTTTAGGCAGTGACTACTGGCTTTCTAAACCGCTCAAAATTTGCATAGCTTCCTTTATCGTACATGAAAACCGCCACCTATCTGTCGAAATTTGAACCTCTATCTTTTAATGCAGATTTCTTTACCCCATGGTCCATACAACGAAATACCAAGTTTCATAGGCATCTATCTACCAGCACGAACTCTTCGTAGGTCTAAATTGGTTAACTTTAAATATAATCTCCCTGTACTTCAGTTATCGTTTATTAATGATGTATCCATTTGTTTCCTTGGAGAACTTGGTAGTACATATTGAAATATTTTTAGGCACGTTGTGACTTTTAAAAAAGAATGGTTTGAAGTAAAGATTTTTATCTCCCAGTTTGATTCAATACTGCGTGATTGATTCGCTGCAAATTGGTTCGTCACAGTCAACAAAAAAGGACATTCTGTAATTAATAACTTTTAATTAATAATTCTGTAATATTATAACTTTTTCTGTGTATCATGGAATTTATGCACAAAGTCAACCTTCATATGTTACATGACATTCTAGTAACTAGGTTTTCATTCTAAACAACATAAATGTTACAACAGTGCTTCTAATATAACGACTATACACAGCAAGACTTACCAAACCTCGGATGATCTTCATATATCACGAATTTTTCTGTTGTACTATTTTTATTTTGCGAAGTGTGCTAGTATGGCTTAGCAAAGTTTCGATGCAACATGGAATGGATTAACCAAAATATATGAGCGTTATTTCTTAATTGAAGACGTCAGGCTGATCTTAAACCTCCAATATTACCGAAATTTTTCCGAAAAGCATAAAACATAAATTGGTTTCACTCGTTCTGGGCAATTTTTTACTTCCGGTTATTCGCAGTAATAAATCTGTCAGAACGATGATTTGATCGATTGTCTTTTCAACATATATTTTCCCTTTTCTGTAATGTTTCTTCCATTTTCGAGACGCTCATTAAAGACCAGCGAATAGAAACCCTTCACCAAGATAATTAGTCCCGCAACAGAATTGTACTCTAAAATAATGTTTGAATGTCATTCTCCAATCAAAACTAGCTAAACACCCGAGACGAGCTTTACTCGTCGCTAAGTAAGAATGATCTGAGCGCCGAAAGCATAAGAACCGTCATTACAGAGTTAAATGCGATCACTTAGTTTGAATAATGCTGAGGGTGTTTGTGTGCACTTTTTTCCTATAAAAGGAAAACATTCATAATCGTACATTTTTTGTTAATACAGTAGAACCCCGCTAATCGGAACTAATTGGGACCGGTGCCTGTTCAGATTACAAAAAATTCGGATTACCCGAAATTCCGATAAAAATAGAAAAGAAAAAAATGTGTGCTAAAAAAATGAAAGTTATAAGTATTCAGTACTATCTCTTGAATTCTTTTCTTCAAAAGCAATAGAAAGAGAATATGTCTCTCCTTTTCATTAGAATAATGGATGTGCTGCTGTATGAAGTGACCTTATCTTACTGCGAATTGCATTAGTTTCTTCAATGTGTACAAAATTATGCATGCTTAAAAAGTACTTTTTTGTACTTAGTATGTATATTTAAATCTTTTCAGGTAATCTTTTCTATTACATATAATTTTCGAAAATAAAATCGGTTCGGATTAACCGGAATTTCGGATTAGCGGGGTTCTACTGTATAAAAATTATGATGCAATACTAGAAATTATAATAAGGCAAATTAAAAAAATAAGTTAAACATAAAAAGGCTATCGCTTAGAAATCTAAATTACTCAATAGATTTTCTTCAAATTTTGCTGAGAAATACTATGAAGCGTATCGAAGGATTTAGTGAAGATTTTGCCACAATAAATTAAATAGCTATTTTTTTAACTGAATAAGAATTTTGTTTCGATGCATAGAAAAAAATATGTTGTTTTTTTTTTATCGCCATTCCTATTTTATTAAAGTTTTTTCGATATTTTAATGCAATATATTTATCAACCTTCGAGTTGTCATTCTCAATATTAAATTAAACTTTGTTTAGTTTTGTAAACACTTTTTATAACTTATGAAAAAAATGTTTTTCCGAGGTTATTTTATATCGTTTGGTTGAGTCTGTATTTTATCGAGAAACTAAAAGATTTAAAAATAATCTAGTAAATGATATTCTCGTTTTTATTAGAAGTAAAATTGAAGATGATAAGAGAATTTTGTGTATTATAATAATTTATAAAAATATTTTTTTACATTAGAATTTTCATACAGAGCTTCCCCTCTAAACGTGGCCGAAGAACTAATTTCCAACCCTGCTGAGATAGGCATATATTTCTAATGGTAAAATGCTTTAAATTACTTAAATATTTTATGTTTTTTGAGTCAGCAATTGCAATGCTGAAAAAAATTATGAGTTTTCAATTTTTATACATTCTTCTGATGTATCAGTCATATTTAGTAAAATATGCTTGACACACTAACATTTTAAGCAAAAAAGATTTCTACTCCTCTGCGACTGAAACTGACCGGAGTAATGGAACTTTTAATTTCATAACTTTAAGCCAATCAGTGGAAGAGAATGATCTGATCGTTGATCGAAGTATCTTCTTAGAAGCGGCCTCTGAAGAGGCGTAAAATTGCTTATAACAGCGATATTGAAAGATTCAAAACTCGGTCGGTTTTAGTAGCAGAAGGGTGGTACTTCTTTCGTTTAAAATAATAATGTGTCAAGAATATTTTACAAAAATGACTAAAATGTCAGGAGGACTATATAAAAATTTAGTCTTTTTTAAATTTAAAAAAATATGAAAATGTACTGCTGAATTTTTAAATTATTTCGGCAGTACATTTATGCACTTAAGCAACATAAAATATTTTTTACGTCATATACAATATTTTTCCAATTAGAAGTTTATGTTTATCTCTAAAGGTTTAGGAATTAGAGGGCACCCAATATATAAAGAAAGCAGGCACCATGCATATGTTTAAAGACATAAGCAGTAAAACATTTTCATCCCGATGAACGTCAGGTATATCAGGTAGTGCGCTAATAAACAAGAAGGTTTGCCATGTACTAGATACAGCACGGCTAAATCTCCTTCCTGAGTCATAAAAAGCACCAACCCTCTGTAAACAAAACCAACAATCTAGGTGCAATATTTAAGGAAATAAATGCATAAATGCTTGTTTTGTTTTTGGGACACCCTGTATATATATATATATATGTAATAATCTCACTTAATATTATTCCAAATTCTAATATTATATATTTTAAAATCTTAATTTATTCCAAAATCACTTTTCTAAAACTCCAGTTTTGTTCTTTTCCCGCGCTGGAGGTATATTAAATCTCTCATTTTGGCATATTTATTACTAAAAGAATATTTAATCGCTATCACGTGCCGACAGAAAATCATGACGGCGTGTCTTTCGCACCAGACATTTTCCCTGAAACGCCTACGTAACTTATTAAAAATACCCAATATTCCCTTCACTTTGATCACGTGTCCCTATGTTATTACATTATCCGAGAGAATACAGGTATTTTTCTGTGCCCCTCGCTTGTAACCAAAACGGAGATGCACGTATCCACCACTCTCCTATTGATAATAAAAATAAAATAGTTAATAACTCGGCTTGTTTTATTTTCAACGACTACAACCACGGATACGTTATATATACAGGGTGTCCAACAAAGGACTCCCTCATTTTAAAATTAAATAACTCGGCAACGGAGATCGATAGAAGAACGAAACCAGTGATATGCTTAGTCTGAAAGCCGTAAAAATCTGATACAAAAGTTTCAAAATTAGTTATAAATGTTGCCGACAGGTGTCGCTGTACGTTGTAATCACAGTTCAGATTTCGAGAAGAAAGCTATAAACTGTCATTTGCAAGTAATCGTTACAATCACATCACAATCGATTCAAATTAGGCATTTTTCGTGCTTGCCAAGGACAGTTTATAGCTTTCTTCTCGAAATCTGAACTGTGATTACAACGT
>BGPR01025549.1:0-22255 GCA_013235015.1 Araneus ventricosus
ACATTCGCCCCGTCGAGGAATTCTTGGAAGGGGGCGGGGGATACTCAATCAATGCCATCCATTTCCATTTGGCGGGAAAGCTTGTGTATTGTATAGGCAGGCAGCTTTTGAGACCATGGCATGTCGTTGTCGAGTGGATGGCCGATGCACATGTACCGAATCAGATCTTGAAAGTGGCCTCGCGATTTATTACATATTTTTTCTTTTATTTCAAAGATAGCAGTTTACTTAAAAAGATATTAACTAGATTCAGTTTTTAGGAAAGCTATTCTCTGAAGGATTCTTCTCCTAATTTTGTCACCATATGTAGAATATTGTCACTCTTATTTGAACATTTTGTTTTGCGATTCGACACCCACAATACTAAAAGTTGAAGACGAGGAAAAGATTCGCCAGTCCATTGTGTAGTGTATTTACGGAAATATTATTTTTTTTAGGATAATCATCTTCTGTTAAGGATAACTTATAAAACAAAGTTCTATTAATTTCATTATTATCGAGGAGAACTCCTTTTATCTCTTCCTAGTTTTTTTTTTTTTTTATCTCTTATTCCCAGTTTTTTTTAAAATCTCTTCCTGAATTTTGCATATTTTTTTAGTTATCCATTTTTTCACTGCTTATTATTATATTTTTGTACTCCGTTTTCAAAATGCGTAAAGCATCCTCGCTTGAAGTTCAGGAAATTGGTCATTTAAATTTACTTTTGGTAGAGATCAATCGAAAAAACATAGATTAAAATTCAGTACATTTAAATAACTAATTACTAAATAAATCGTGCAAGAGAGTGCCTTTCTCCTTTTACCTCCAGGTTCATTGTATTTATTTATTTGTTTGTATTTGCATTATATATTAACTCTTACAGTTTTTTACAGGCTTTATTCAGCTTTCGCTTACGGCCGAGACTCAGTTTTGCAGAAACAGGTAAAAATTGTCTGCTCGTTTGTACGGCGTAGTGCAAAAATATTTGATGAGCAGTTAGCTCTATGTTTGAATTCAAAAATAATAATTTTTTTGCAGTGCTTAAAATTATTCTGCTAGTTTTGCTATCAGCAAATAAACATTTATTTACAGTGGTTTTTAAAATATATGTACTGAAACCATAAACTTTTGTAAGGAAAATATTTTAATATGTTTTTATCTTTAAAAATTTTTTTAAGTAAATTTTTTTCTACTGAAAAATTCAAAGTATATTTAATTATATGCAATTTAAAAATATATAATGTTTAATTTTTAAATATTTGCTGGACTTAAATTATAAACAATTCATATTGGAAAAATAATTTTTTGATGGATGTAAATCCAACCAAACCCATAAGTTAAAATACTTTTTAATCACATGGCATTTAGTTTATAACATAGAGTAAAATTCATTGTGTGAAGGAAAAAGTCTGTTAATATGTTGCTTTTAAATATCATTATGTTTTTTTTCTGGTTCCACAGTATTATTCTAATTTTGGGACAAAATAAAGTGTTTAAAACATGACTCATGATGTTACTGATAAATGAAGCAGTCAGAGTACAGATGGCTTGTAAATGTTAATATTAAAGTAAATAAAGGATACCTACAAACTGTCAAGGAACAGCGTTTTATTTCCAAGATCCATATGTTTTTGTGACCACTTTCACTTAATCATCTACAGGAAGAAAATTTTTGAACTTAGTAGTATCTCAAAATGTCTTCCCCTGTAAAGACTAGTTATTTTGTTTGAATTTTTTATAACTTCTAATATATTATTATCGAGGAGAACTCTTTTTATCTCTTCCTAGGTTTTTTTTTTATCGCTTATTCCCAGTTTTTTTAAAATCTCTTCCTGAATTTTGCATATTTTTTTAGTTATCCATTTTTTCACTGCTTATTATTTTTTTTTTGTACTCCGTTTTCAAAATGCGTAAAGCATCCTCGCTTGAAGTTCAGGAAATTGGTCACTTAAATTTACTTTTGGTAGAGATCAATCGAAAAAACATAAATTAAAATGCAGTACATTTAAATAACTAATTACTAAATAAATCGTGCAAGAGAGTGCCTTTCTCCTTTTACCTCCAGGTTCATTGTATTTATTTATTTGTTTGTATTTGCATTATTTATTATCTCTTACAGTTTTTTACAGGAACAGGTAAAAATTGTCTGCTCGTTCGTACGGCGGAGTGATACATCGCAAAGCTATGCATGTATCAATGCGCATGAAGCATTCGGTACTGCGCATTTAGCATTACGCAGGGTTTGCCAGAGAGCTGTGCGCCGATTAGCAGTAGGGAGGTTTGGCGACCTCCCAACGTAAACAAATTGGCGACAACGAAATCATCCAGACGTTCCCTATACTCCCCGTAAAACAAAATGACTATGTAAACATTATTATTCAAATGAACATTTTTAAAAAATACTTTTTCAGATATATCATTCAATACTGTTTAATATAACGCTATTGCATTTTTGTGCTGCCATCTATCGGACATGAGAATAACTTCACCTTAAAATATTGATCAATGCTGATCAATGTAAAAATCAAAATATCATGTGCATTGTATTGTATAGTATGATATAATATTCAGCATCTTAAAGAATAATTGTTCCAGTGGTGTTTTTGTAATAAAACCTCCAATCGAGTGATATCCTGAGTTAAAATGAAGATTTTTATAAATAAACATTGTTTTTATATTATTTGTGAAAATATAGTATCTCGGAAATACTGATACATACAATACAATACTTTATTACAGTATTCGGTGTTCCTCGATGTTCATAATATTGTATAACATTGTGCAAACATTGTATTATATTTCTGTGCTACCTGGGATGCTATCTGGGTCCTATTTTGAAGAAATTCATCTATAGAAAATATTAAGCCTAGGTAAGGTTTGTCAGCATAAATTGAAGGCAGATTTTCTATTTTAGAGAACTTTTAGAACGACAGTATAAGTTACTGTTCGAATCAAGTTCCTGTGAATGCAATTTTTTTTTGTTTCTGCTGCCGCCTTTTTGCTTTTGTACAAATGTCCTTAGCATCAGCATCGAGATTTTGTGATTGGAAATACATGTACGAATAGCTATCAGCACATGAGAAATCTTCAAATCATGTGAAAGCTTACTAGCTTTGGATGGAGTTTAGTAAAAGAATAAGATTAGGAAGGATTGTAGATATTGAAAATCGGAGAATAATTCAAATGGAGATAAGACGTTGGCGAAAATTGTTCAAGCGTTAAGCATCTATGGTTGAGATTCGCGCTTCCAAAAATTTGCTATTGAGAGGAAAGAAAGATGTTCAATATGACAGAAATAGTGGAAACTTTTTAAAAGCTACTTGCATTCATTGGAAAATTTGACTTCGTTACTGCTGACCATTTGAGAAGAGCAACATCTAATGAATCACTTGTTCATTAACTAGAAAAATTATCCAAAATGAATGATAGGGCTACATGGATCAAAAATCGAGTCAAAGTTTTGAAAGAAGTATCAAAGAGGGCATATTACTCCATAATTTTAGACTGCACAGCGGATTTAAGTTACGTTGAGCCGATAACATTTGTTATAAGGTGCATTACAGGTGAAGAACCTTGCACAAAAGAACAGTTTTGGGGATCCATTTCTATTGAACATTCAACCGGTGATGCTTTAACAGATACTTTTAGTAGAACTGGAAGAGATGAAAATTCCACCGAAAAATATGCTTTGCCAAAGCTATGATAATGGGACCAATACGAAAGGAAAAAAATTTAGGTGTCCAAAGCAGAATTCTGAACATCAGTCCTCGGGGATTTTATGTTCTTTGTACTACCCATTCCCTAAATTCAGTTTTTAGTGATGCTTGACAACCCTGTCTGGACGTATGGCCAAAGAAAGTAAAAAGGTACAAGTTTGTTGCTAGCTTTGTCATTTGGCACTCAAGTTTTCTTCAGGGTCTATGTCATAAGCAAGATGTTACAGAATGAAAATATAGATGTGTCTAGTGCTGTAGAAATACTTGACGAAACAAGACAAGTTATGGTAAAAATGAAATCAGACAAAGGGCTTCAAGAGGCTCTGATTGATGCACGCAACCTCTGTAACAGTATTGAGACTGAAGCAGAATTTCTTCAAGAACCAGAAGTTCTACTACAGAAAAAATGGAAGAGATATGATTATGATTCTCTAGACGAAGCTCCTCCAATTACTATTCAAGCAAATCTTCTATTTTGCTTCCATTTTTTATTCTAGACGTCACAATCAACTTTTTGCAAAAACATTTCTAATGACTATATGCTGCAAATGAAATTTTTTTTTATCTAACGTCACGAAAGCAAAACAGGATAAAATTTTAGGCATGTTCATAGACTTTAATTTGGCCTTGAGTGACAGTAATCATAATGAAGTAGATAGTTTCCAACTTCACAAGAAATACTAGTTATGCAAACTCTACTATCAGATGAAAGTGACCAGCCGATTGGCGATTTTAACTTACTTGAATATGAATAGGCTGGTGAGAATTTTCCAAACCTTTCAATGGAGTTGAGTATTTTTCCGACTCTGCCAGTAACTTTAGCTGTTGGCGAAAGTTTTCCTAAACTGAAAGTTAACAAAACTTATTTGTGATCCGCCATGTCGCAGGAGTGACTCAAGTCTGTTGAACAGGACCTTTTGCAGAACATTGAAATTAAGAAGAAATTTTACAGATAAAAGGCAAGAAAAATGAATTTTTGAACAGAATTTATAATACTGTTTTAAACTAAATTTGTGAAATATATTATTTTAGTTTCAATAAGATCACTATATAATCTTAAATATATCTGAAGTTGTCTTTTCTTTTGAAGTTGTCAAATCTGAAATATATTTGCAGCTAAAACATGCTCATTTCTAACTAAAAGTTTATCTGGTATTTAGAATGCAGGCATAAAAGAATTAAAAAATCGTTGATTGTGTATGTTTGGGGGGGGGGGGAGCGCCATATTGTTGCTTTGCCTGGTTGGCAAAGTTACCTTGGGCTGCCTCTGCCTTTGATGAAGCATTGCACTATGAATTAGTTCTGAGCACAGAGGTTCTACATTACAGCAAATAAACAAAACATAAAACTCGTCCATGGGGATACAATCTAGTGGTCAATTTGAGAAATATTGAATTTCAAATTCCGTAATACAGTGGAATATCCCTATAACGAAATCGCTTGGTTCCAGTTGAAAAATTCGCTATAGAGAAAATTTCGTTATACGGAGATTAGAGATTTTTGCAGTTAATTAAGTAAATGTTACAAACCTTTTAGTATGTGCGATTAGTTCAAAAATATTTAATTATGACTTTCAGTTGAAAATGAAGTAATATTTATTATAAATTTGTTAAAATTATACTAATTTTTATTGTATAAATAAAATGCTCAAAAGTGAAGACAATTCACCAATTTAGAGAACAATATGTACTAGTACGGATAAACATAAAATGCGTATTGTCACATCCATTTGCCGTTTCCACCCCCGATTCTTGACCCATAGAAATGTTGCTCCCTCTGTGGAAACCCAGGCCCCCACAACTGCATTACCTTTCACATAGCATTCTATTGTTATGTGCTACCGCTGGAATAAACAATGCGAGTGGTTCCAGAAACAGGCACGTGCGAGCGATTTGTTTGCACAGAAATTAGAAACTTTCTTCAAAAATGGCAAAAATCGAAAAGATTAAAGCCTGAAAAAATTCGTTATAGGGAGACAACCATTTCGTTATATGGAGAATATTTTGAATGTTATTTAACATTCTGATTAAAAATTTCGTTACAGGGAGAAATTCGCCGTAGGGAGACTTCGTTGTAGGGAGACTCTATTGTATTTGTAATCACAAATTATGAAATATATTAAAGAAAAGTAGAAAATAATACAAAAAAGGTTCAAAGGTGTAATAAAAAGTACGATTTTTTAAAATTGGGAATCTAGGAATATTATAAAGAAATTAAGGCCCAAAGAACATCATAAGAAATTCCTACGCTCTCATTAAAAGTTAAAATCTTTACTACTAATAGAAGTGAATGGGTTTGTTGGCAGTCTTAATGTAAGAATCAAATACGCACAGAATACAATTCAATTGGAATTCTACTTAATTTCTATCATTTCATCTATATCGTTCATTGTTATGTTGGTATCAATTGCATTAAATTTGTTTATTTTTCCTTATGAACCTTTTATCAAAAGTTTTAAAGGGGGAGGGGAACAACCCACCTAGTTTTTTCTTAATTTATGAAAACTTTAGATGAAAAAAATAAAATAAATATAACAGAAGTCATTTTTTGTTAAAACAAACAACCTTTTCTACATTCACAAATCATTTTTTATTTTTATTTTTTCACAATTAACTTTTAAGTTTCTTCAGATCTAGATATTAAATTTTAGAAATATCTCATTTTTACAACACATAAAAGTGGAAATTTTCTCCTTTTTTGTACTTTGAATATGGAAATGCAGTGATCTTTATATGGAAAATAAAAAGAGCCCAATACAACAATGTACATAAATATAATAATTTATTTTTACAAAAATTTTCGCATCTGAATAATAACGTCTTATTTACAGTCTTTAATTACATATCACCACATTTTCCTGCACACACCACACATGATCACCAGATAAATCAGGTTGAAACATACAAAATTAAACTCGTGCATACAATTTCAAAATGCTCTTCAATATGAATGCAAACTGTATTATAAAATAAGTTTTTTCTCTGTTTTTAAAAAGAAAAGGAATAAAATGGAAGAATTATTTTCTTTAGAAAAATTATACAAAGTTCAGCGCTAATGACTCTTATCTATTAAAATGCTTTGCATTTAAGTACTTTAATTGCGACTAGCAAAGTGAGGGGATCAAGTTTCCTATAATAGAAGGTATCAAAACCAAATAAATAAACAATTTCCATATATTGCTGACTTGGATCAGAATTAATATAATTTTAAGAATAAAATTTTTAATTTTGAGCAATACCATGTATACAATTTTTTGGGTTTAGAACTAGTTTAAGTCTACTGTTCAATAAAGAAGCAATTTTTCTAAAAACTGCTTCTGGACCAAACATTTGAATGCAATACAAGCCTTAGACTATAAAATTAATTAACTAAAATTAAACACTTTTCACAAAAATTAAGATATGACATGAAAAGGGATATCAAAAACACAAAAAAATGCTTTATATCTTTAAATAATTTATGTAAAAAATTATGAGCAAATGAAGTTTTTATTTAAATAATTTGAAAAGATAAGTTTTGAAATCTGCATATGTCTGATCCAACACAGCAATATTTCAATCTAGAACAATTTTTACTGAAATTTATTTAAAATACAAATGCATTCTTTCAGAACATAAAATAAATTCATTAGACTTATCATATTACGATACTAAAAACAGGAGAGTATAATGAAGAATTGAGAAGTAAAAATAATAGCTGCGAATATTCTGAGTAAATGATTCATTTAAAAATTAAAATTTGGCAAAAAACACCAGCTAAATGAGAAAAATAAAAATACAAAAGGAAGATAAAACTGATGAATAAGAAATGATTTAATTCCTTTTTTCACAGTGAGGGTGAATTTTAAGATTCAGAGGCAACAGAATTTGGACTGATTTTTTTTTAAAAAATGGATTCAATTCACAGATAGACTATTTACAAAAGTACAGAGACTTATCTTCTTTTATCTTCGAAAAAAAAATTCTGAACAAAATCAATGCATGCACATTTGAATTTTTTTACAATTAAAGCTCACAGACTAAAAAAACAAAATAAAATTGCTCAATTAATAAGATTAGAATGAAGTAGATAATAATAATAATGTATTTTTAGGTTAAAATTAAAGATCTCATCTAATATTTTTGTCCACAAGCAAGTAATACACACTAAATATGTCACACATACTAAAATGCAATACAAAAAAAGTAACAAGCACACATTAGAGAATTAATGTGTGGCTTGCTACTAGCTGTACAACTCAAACATGCAGTAGATCAGTGACCTCTATTAAAATCAATTCATGAATATAACAGAACTTATGGTTGCACATAATATCATAAAAATTAAAACCTGTTCACTACACTTCATACATAGATCAAGCATGTCTAATATCTCGCTCACGAGAAAACGTGATAATTTGTGAAATGTCTTTGAGCAAAGTCTGAAATGATGAATATATATGATAAAAGCAACATTTTGAAAAACACAGACTTTTAACTTGTTACAGAAAAATGTAGGAATTAAATTTGCATACATCAGTAATGAAAAAATCAGATTAAAATCATAGTAATGCTAGATTTCTTTAAAAAATGAAACTTTGGTTTTGGTAACAAATGTATGGAAAAATAAATTTAATAAAAATGCTTGAACCTGTCGCATGCAAGAAGACTTTCATAAATGAATATGATTAACAGGGACATTCAACAATTTTTCCTAAATAGTGAGAAGCATTGTAGGTACAGATTTGCCATGGGTCATAGAAATTATTTTAACTTTACAGATGACTTTCACTAATTATAAATTATTTATCAGTTAGTAACTTTTGAAATAACTTGGAAGATTCATTTGTAGGCAATTTTCCAAAAACCTTGAATATATGCAATATTCTGCATTGTTTTAAGGGAAAAAATTAGTATACACAGATTTGTATAGCAATGGATTTGGAAACCCTCCGCGCTTTTGCGCATGCACTGGGTGGAGTTATTTTCATCAAAATAGGGGGAAAGTGACGAATGGAAGGGTGTGTTTACATTTTACTCAACGTGATCTAACAAAGAACTCCAGAAATGCGTTAATATGACTCATTGCCAGACACCCCTTTCCTGTGTAAAATCGTCCAAAAGTGGCAGTCTCGGAATCCGTTGCTGAACAGTAGTTGTTTGAATTTGTAGTTTGAATGCATACAGTAAATTCTAGATTATCCGGCATTCAAGTATCCGGAAAGCTCAACTAACCGGAAAAATTAGAAAATGAACTTTTCTGAAAATTTTACATCTGTGTGCCAAAATTTAGCACGCTTGCGCCCGCTTCGCACAGAAGGGCGTAGAAGGGGAAAAAAAGCAATATACAGTACTATGACTTATACAGACTTGTTTTATGGGGTACAAAAGCAAAAGTGAGAACCAAAAAATAAGAGGTCCTCATCTTTCGCCGAAAAACGAAACCAACAACCAAAAAAGACAAAGGGACAGAATCGGTAAAAAAAAAGCTCATGGGGTGTTACTCCAGATTGGCAAGTCTCTTTCTTTTCCTTTATTTATTTACTCTTCGAATACCGGCAGATGCTGAATCCGATTACGTAATATTGCCTACGGGAGAATTGGAGGTGCGCGTATTGCACAATAACCCTTGCGATTTTTTAAAAAATAATTAGTTTTGATATTCAATCTGGGATTTCTTTATGATCACTTAAAAGAGTTTTATTATGCTCGCTGAGTAGAATATTTTTCAGTTTCATCGCCTATTTTTACAATCTATATATTTACAGTAAAAATTCGGCTACAGATCATACTTTTTTTTATCATCAATGTAAATTAAAATCTTCATATGTTTTCTAAATACAATGTTATGGAAGAGACAGAAATATTCTTAAAAAATATATTTAATGTGCATTTTAAAATGGGAAAAAAAAAATTATTTGGCAGAAAAAATCTAAAAAAAAAGTTAGCTATCTTCCCCCTCCCCTTTTCCCCGTCACATTCAACTATCCGAACTTTTCAGGTATCCGGAAATCGGCGTTTCCCGAGCATGCCGGTTAGTTAAACTTTTACTGTAATTTCATATTCCCCCCAATTTCCATTTGCAATTGGATTATTTGAAGGTATTATATAAGTAATAAAGGATTTGAAATAATAAACACATCCCTCCCATTTAGAAGCTCATTTATATTTTACCAAAAATTAAACAAGACTACACCATAGAAGCAAAAATGTTTTCATAGAATGGATTATCAGTATTTCAGTTTTAATCAAATGGGACATGAAAGGAGAATACTAGAATGAAGTTACATAAAAACTAATCATGTTGAATTAACATTCAAAGAAATTATGGAGACAGTTAAAAAATAATAAATTTAAATGATAAATATAAGTAACAAAACTTTTATCACGGAGTGGATATTCTCTGCAACATGGTACAATTTTGAGCTCAGTACATTATAAAAAGAGAGAGAGAGAAAATTAATTTTCTATATTCTTCAATTTGCCATCCATAGACAGTGATTCTACCCCATAAAGGTTTACAAAATCAATTTGATGTTTGGTTACATTTGGCAATACAATTTTGTGAAAGAGAAGAAAGTACATAAACTCTGCAACAAGTTAAAATTCTACACTTTTTCTTAGTGCATATTGGCTAAGGTAAAACATTTACAACATACACAAAAGATAAATCAACACTTATTTGATTAATTAAGCAAATTATATAAGGACAAGTTTTGTCTTACAATCTGTCTTGTACAAAAGTGCAGAATTTGAATCATAAAAACTAAATAAAAATTAAAAAGGAAAATAAAAGTAATATAATAAATATTTTTCAAGAAAACAAAGAAAATATTTTGTAACTTTTTTAATGAAATGATTCATCTCATTAGAGGTACTGTGTTACCTGAGTGATGGAGAAATAGGTTGTAATTGGCTAGAAAATTCATTTGATATTGTACACAAACAATAAATCAATATTTCTATACATCTGACAGAAAAAAAAAAATTCCTGGACTTAACAAACATGAACTAATATAAACAAAAAGACAAATTTACATAGTATTCACAACTCAAAATGTAAGGTACCTAAATGGATTCAATACATTCTCTCTTGGTACACTGCATGTACATTAAAAATACATTCACATTTTCAAAACATACTATCTGAACAACAAGGTGTACAGAGTTTTATTACAAAATAATGTCAAAATAAATTAAGGTATACCAGTAACAAACATGACCAGAAAACAAACTCGTTTGGAACGGCAAGGCCATTTGAAAGATTACAAAAAGCACTAAACAAAATAACTGACATAAGTTAAATCACAGCCATACTGCTGGAAAGTCAAAATGGATATCACATACAATATATGTTACATTAAGGGACTTCTGGCTTTAAGAATACACATAACCTATGGATGGTTTTGTGAGAAAGCTGCAGCTTCCAACATTGCAGGTCTGTTTACCATTAGTATTAACCAATTACTAAAACATCCCACATGCTAAGTCATTATATCTATCTTGGTTCGTCTAATAATTGATGCAGGATTGCGATGTAATTGCTTTTGCATCAACACATACAAGGTTTAATTCAGTTTACATTAGCTCATAAACAGCATACCATTTGCCTGAAAAAACTACATAGCCATACTATGCATTCATTTAGAATTTTTTTCTCATTTTAAAGAACAGCTGATAGCAAAATACTCATTAACAAAACCAATAATTAACAGTGAAAGAAAATTTCTAGAGAACTCAAAGAATACATTTTTAGAAAATACAATCTACATCGTTAGTGAAAGTGTGTCCTATGGCTACTCGAATAAATTAATCGACTGTAATAAAGAAAAGTACTATATTTCCTTTTTCTGCTTAAACTTCTCTGAAAAACTCATCAACTGGCTAATATTTCAGGATGTGTTCTGGTAACTAACTAATGGTAGCATTTTTTTTTAAACTGGCGCATATGACCAACAACCAGAATTATCTTAAGATAATATACCTTTTAAATTTGCAATGGTAATTAAATGTACATCAAACAATGCAAAGCTTTTGCTTTGACTAGAAAAAGAATAACAAGTTTTGAAGAAATGAGTAATATCAAGAAGTCCTCCAGAATAATCTTTTTAATGTATAGTTTGTAAGGAGCAAGGAAAAAAAATGACGAATGTCAATAACTTTTACAGCTTGATTATGTCCACAAATAAAAGATGCCAGAAAAAGAAAAGAAATAATTTAGAATCCACAGTAAGAGAAAATATGCATGTAAAACATTTAAAAAAATTGCACAGCAAAACGCTTCTTAGTTTGGAAAAAGTTCAATAATATTTTAATTAAGATATGTTAAAATTTATTCATGCAAGCTGTACTTAAAAGGAACATATAAAAAGCATTAAGAAATGGTAGTATTTATACAATTATTTAAAAGATGAAAGTTTTGATTCTTTACTGTTCCTTGGAAAAAAACATCGCCCCTAGGATAGCAACAATCTGCTTAAAATCATTCACAAACAAAGCAATTAAATGAAAAGAATACTTCCCAAACATGGTTTTGTAATTTTTATGACATCATACCCACATCTCAATATTATTTTGAAAACAACTGAAATTAAATGATTTTTAAATATATCTGTAAGGTAATTGAATAAAGGCATTTTTATGTTTACAACATGTTACAGGAGAAAAAAACTATATATTACAAAAAACTCTTATATTAAATTGTATTCTGAAACATTGGAGGAGAGAGGTGATGGAAAAATATCAGACAATTATTTTATATCGAGCACTTTAACACAGCTCAAAACCTTTCTAAAAACGAGTGTCTTGCATCTGAAATGAACTTTCACAGATTAAAACCACACATTATTTTTTGAAAACATTCTATAGCATGTTCTTTAGACAACTGACCACTTGCCTAAAGCAATACAGATTTTGGTCACTTTATCAACCAACCAAAACTTGATTACATAAGCAAACCTTGATATAGTTGTACTAAATGAATAATCAATTTTTCCTCCGATTTTTAGGAAGAAAGTAGGATTAACAGCAAAATGAGGAAGACATGTTTCCCACTTAAAGTATCTAAAGCAAAGTTAGCACAACTTATAACAAAAAGTTCAGAAGCAACTGAAATACTCATTTAAAGTATATCATATAACAAAATGTTATTTGAGCCTCATTTTCTGATTACCGGGTTAACTGAAGTTCTTCGAGTAGAGATCTAGCCACTGGTCTAAATGCTTGATTATTTAAATACGACACACAGAAGATAATCTCAGAAAGTGCTTCCCAAGAATTTTCTTATTTTAAAATTGCATTCAGCATGTTTAAAATTATTCATAATAAGAAGAGAAAGGTTTAGCTTGACATTTTTCACATCGTACAAACACGCACAATTTTATAAGTGAAACTTCCAAAATAAGATTGGCTATTTAATATTAACAATATAGATTTAAAATATTGAATCAAAATGAGTGCGTGGAGATAACTGATAATTCTATTCTACACTATCTGACTTTTAAAGGAGAATATTAAAAGTCAAAAAGTATACCTGTAAGCTTAAGTCAGCCCAATGAAATTTTACTCATGATTAAAAAAATACCCAAATTTATGTACCTATTACAAATGCTTCTTTATCTTTTTGAACATTATTGAGCCTTTTACGGATGGTTTCAGAACTTTTTGATTATTTTGTTTATCACAAAATAGAATTCAATATGCCTAAGGTTAAGACATTGGACAAATCTAAAGAGAGACGACTCCCTGGGATTATCGACTTCCCCTGATCGATGCATGCATCACAAATATCTTGTGCATAAAGCTCAGATCTACCTGGAAAGCCTTTTCTGCTCTACCTTTCATAAACTGCTATTAAATATATTGCATATGTTCATTGAACACAGCCTCAAAATAATGTCTTCTCTTCATAAAACAAAACTCTACCTTTACTTGATAACTTTAGGTTTTAATCTCTCTGCTTAATACGTTAAAGTAACATTAAAAAACAAAATTTAAGTCCACAATATGAACTTATTGTTATAAATGGTGCCAACTCGTTACCATGAATGATATTAGTGTGTCAAATGACACATTTTTGTCATTTTTCAGAAAATTTCATTTATTTCGATTTAACTTCCCAGTTAAATCTTTTGTCACACAGAACCTGATGTTTCACCATCAGATTCCACGGAAAGGACTTAGGAATGTAACATATACTATTTTTGTTGCACTTTCCTCAGATAGATAGTCCTCGATTACACCAGTTGGCACCTGTAAGACAAACTTCCATGAAAGATGGCATATGAATAGTGTAATGGTTGATCCCATTAGAGCCTGAAGCATTACGGTGAGCTCCGCTCCAATTGGCACTTTCACACAGAAGCCCATCTCTGCAGGAATTTCAGCGGACAACTCCTGTTGGGCATTCAGCTGTAGTTTGCTGAATTCATAGCAACAAGGGAGAGCCATAACACAGTGCTGAGACAGATTATTTCTCAAAATGTTTTATATCATCTATCTTTGCATCTGAAAAAAATAATAAGAACAAAATAAGACTAAAACTATACAACTAATGCCTGATAAACTTTCAGAGTATGTCAGGCAATACAAAATTGTAACTTAAATGTTGATTAATCAGAAATGGCATGCTTAAATGTTACGGGAGATTATTTGGCCAAAAGTGAATTATTATTATAGTTAAACATATATCTACTAATAATAAAAGCTAATGTGCATGTATCTGTTGGATCTAGAGCTATTGAATTTAGCACAGATATACATTGGAGGATGGGAATGTGCATTTAGGGAATTATAATCACATTTGGTGACCAACTCCTTCGCTGGGAATATTGGTTGTGCTTCATTTCAATTAAATCTCTTATGCATAACTTGATATTCATGGTTCCTTCAACAAAGAATTTTCAAAATTTATATTGAGCTATAAATTTAAGCAGCACTATTTTAGTAGCATTACACCTGTTCTGTTCACTGTGTACATGAAACTCCCCCAACAGAGTCAAGTAAAGTCAAGTCACACAATAAATGTGAATTTCCTTGCACTTGACAGCAGAGTTCTCCATCCATCCTTGTAGACTCTAAACCCATTGGGCGAGTCGGTGGACGTTGGTCGTGGTGCACTTAACAGCAAATTGTCTTAAATGGTGCTGTAACTTCACTTAGTTAATCTTCATGTAAAATGTGCATTTATTTACCAAAATTAGTGCAGTGCAATTTATGTGCCATTATGCAAGTACATCCAACAAAATGTCAGCTGAATTGAAAAATAAAATTAAAGAACAGAAAGTATAAATCATTCAGCATACTGGATATATTTCCTAATGTACATTATATCATAATGGGTTTTGCTTATAGATTCAACAAAAACTTTAAAGAAATAAAATAAGAAAGCGAAAATTCATAGCAACATTGCAAAAAGAATATGAACAGAATTTTTATTCCTTAGCTTTTAACAATGGAGGGAGAAAAAAAAGCATTGTAGAAAAAATGAAAATGATTTCAATTTCTTTGCAACAATGAAAAGTATCCAGACAATTTGCATAAAAATATTTTTATAAAATTGTCAAAATTAGGGAAAATATTGTACAACAATTAAATAAGTATAATTAAAAATATAATTTTCTGAAAGTTGTGGTAGAAAAATGTCAAAATTTCAATTTTAATTAAAAAAAAAAAAAAAGCTTCAAGGTGCATATTCCCACTATTCAAAGCATGTTTGTGCCAAATTTGGTTGCTTTAGGGGTTCAATAGTCTGCCCTGTAGAGTGTCAATAGACAGACAGACTCATGCACTGACACACATCCACTTTTAATATTAGTAGAGATTAATGTAAAAACAACATTTTCCTTAGTTTTTCTTACTATGCAAAATTTTGGCATTCTTTCTCAATAACTTCTGAATATACGAGGGTTGTTTTTTAAGTAAGGTTCATTTCGAAATAAAAATGAAACAAGTAAAAGAATTTCAAAAAATACTTATTTTCTGTTATGTACAATTCTCTATTTTTTTGCATAATTAACTTGTCAATTACATTACATTATATGATTTATTATATGATTATTACATTATATGAACATTAACATATTCAACAACGAGTGTTTCGATATCTTCCTCATAAAACTCTACCACCTGTGATAACAGCCAGTTATTCACAGTCGTTTCCACTTCTTCATCAGTGTCTGAATGCCTGCCAAACATCAAGGTCTTCAGATGGCAAGAGAGGACCCACGTCTCATCTCTTGTGACAATACAACTTAAAAAGTCACCAACTCGCTTGTAAAGGGACACAAATGTTAAAGCACTTGTCAATCTTTTCTTTTTGTGTTCTTCACCGAGCAGTTTAGAAACCCATTGACAGAACAGTTTCTTGCAATGCAAGCCCTCAGAAACAATTTTAAACAAAACTGATATTGAAATTTATGGGAATTCTGATATGAGGTTGGGAATTGTGAATCGCCTGTTCTTGTGAATTTGGGTGTCAACTGCCTGCATTAAATCGTCAGTGGTTACAGGTGGCCAACCAGAAAGTGATTTGACATGAACATTTTCCTGATCTGCCTTGAACAATTTTGTTAATTTTCTCACTTTAATGTCAACATACACTTCGTATACTTGGTGATGAATATCCACAGCTTTCATGTTTCTTGCTGTTAAGAATTGGATGACTGACTGTATTTCACAACACACTCAATTTTCTTAAACATTTTAACTTCACACTAGAAAGCATATAGACTATTGTTGTGGATACAAATGGTGTCCGATTTTGCGCAAAGAATGCCGGGGAACCTGCTATCACACTCATTCTCGCATGTGTGCAAAATTTGAAATGGCATTGACAATGGGCCTTACTTAAAAAATAACCTTCATATTATCACACTTAAATAATTTTTGCACCACCTTAAAATTGAAAAAAGTTATCTTTTCAATGACACCATTTTTTTTTTTTTTGCCTAATTTAAAAAAAAAAAAATATTTGAGGATATAGCTAGTAACAATGCTTACTTCATATCATTTCCATCATTTCAGCAAAATTTTATAACTTGAGTAAAAAAGTTTATTTCTTCTACCTTAATTTAAGAGGTTTTCATTTTCATTTTGACTTAATACCACATACGCACATTCAATATTAGAAATAGTTTTTACTCACAGGATTTAACAACCAAAAACAAATTTGTGTTATGTGTCTTGAGGTGAATTATTTTTTTTACATGTTTTCAATGTAACAATATTTTAACATGTTTTGGGGTGTATTTGAAAACAATCTACTTCAGATACATGAAAAAAAAGTAACAGAATGCCTGCTCTTAATAGTTTATTTGATTGTAAAGTTTAAACAGCTTGATTTATAAAATAGCTGTTTCTTTGTCCTTGATTCTCTATTCTGATAGTCATTTTTCTGGAAGCCAGCAATTTGTTTTTTGAATTGCTGGTCCATTTCTAAACACTTTTTTTTTCCTTGTCGTTAAATCATTTTGTTAACATAAAGGAGTCAATACATGCTCATGCGATACCCTTAAAGTGCACCATGACAATTTAATTTTTTGATCCATTCAGTATGCTTAGGAAGGAAAAAGAATATCCAATTAGATAACTTAATACGACTCAGGTAATTTTGCTTCTTTCCATGCGTCAGCAACGTCACTTGAATCGACTCCATTATGGAGATGCATGAATACAATGAATTAAACAGCTTCAAGAACAGTATGATTCAAATGTCCATCACAATTAGAAATACTTTATTAAGGAAATCGTGAAGATCAGGCTATATACAAGATATATAATATTTAATTGAAATAAGACTACCAATATTCCCAGCTAGTAGTGAATATAGTGCAATGCTGAGATGGCAGAAAAATGTTCAATGCATGGGAATGTTAACAGAAACATTTGTGCAACCGTGTGATTGTATTGAGAAAGATTTCCATACATATGTGTGCACCATTATGAACTGTTTGCGCATTTGCTCAGAAGATTGGGTGAAGCTAGATATTTGAATTAATATTCACTGTGGTTAAAAGCACATTCTGTAATATTATACACAAAATGTTAAATAAATCTACTTTTTTAATAGTAGCTCTACACATCTAATTTTTTATTCTTTGTGCACTACTAGTGCAAACACATGTAACAAAATTAATTAATCTATTAAAATTATGGGGCATTTAAAAAGTGGAAAAAGTATTGTTTCATTTAAGGTAGAATGTATGGTCAATTCAATAACAAATTCTAATTTTAATATTATTGTATTAAAATAAATATTATTATATTAAAATAATAAATATTTACCCTTGATTTTGTTCCCTATTATAATCTTTATACATTCCATTTATTCCATTCTCTCTCCTATTAAGATCTAAAAGAGGAAAAGGGAAAAAATTAATAAATAAAATAAAAACTGGAAAAGAGATGTTCAAAGGAAAATATAATGAACTAACAATCAATTTTCTTTTCGGTGTTATAAATAGAGGTGGAAGGAAAAAAGAACATATAAATTTCTTTTTTGACGAAGATAAGTTGACAAAAGGGAGAAAACTGTGAGCAACCACACCACTGGTAAATGATATAATGAATGTTTCTAAGCAATTTAGAAAACTTTGTGAAACTAAACAACTTTCATTTTGAACAGAGCTCCATCATAAAGAATATTGATCATTGGTGTTTATAATTAAACTAGAAATTCACCCGTCATGGTATGACGGGTGCAAATTGCCTCTTCATTCGAGAGATTTCCCGTCAGATTTGATGCATTTAAATAGATATACATGAGAAAGAAATGTTTAACATTGATTGAAAACAAATAAAATAAACATGTTTTATGACAGGAAATATTTTTTTATTTACATATTATTTATATATTTCTTTATTCAAAAAGCCTCTTGGTAAAACAAACATTCCGTGTGAAGTATTTTTAGTTTTTTAACAATTTTATTATAATTCAATAACCATGAAATTCTCAGCTTGTCAAATGTAAGTCAAACGTTAAAATTTCAAAGGCATTCTTTTTCGAAATTCTAATCAAAACAAAGCACTTCTCTGCTTGTCGAACGTTGCCAAAAAATATTATCAAATTATATCATCACGATTGCAATAAATAATCAGATGCATCGTGGCATCCATACTATATCACACTCATGACATACCACTGATGTAATTTACTACTTTCTATTAAAAACTGGAAATTAATTTGAAATATATGATTAGCATAATTTAAAATTTCTCGGGAACTTATTGATCATAGCGAGATAAATTTTATATCAATCAATAGAAAATTTTATTTCACTATTTTAGGGCTATTAAAATTGAAATTTGAATGACAATTACTCTTTTAAATTTAAAATGACTGGAATTTAGGTTCTCTAACAATGAAATAATGCTGTTTAACGTCTCGCAGTGCTATGGCGCAAGTTTTATTGTTGGTGACGTGAGAGTGTCACCGAGAGACAGATCTGAGCTATTATGTTAATAATTCTGTTTAAATAATCTATTAAATAGATTAGGATCATGTTCATGACTATTTAATTGGGCACAATTATAAATGCATAACTTTTCTTTATTTTTTCTTACTTGAGTTGTCAATGGCTACAGCCAGTTATTTTTGAGCAATAACACCTAAAAGCTTTAGGATATATTTCTGCCAGTACACTATTTATTTCATATGAAACAATTGCAAGCATAATCATAAGCAAATGTTTTTGTGCACATATAAAACTATTTATTAAAACTCTTCACCCTTGATTTACTGTAAATTCATCACTTTTGTTGTTTTTATATTGTATTCACTATTGATAATGATTGCTTATTAAACAATCATTAACAATAGTGGATAATACAGAATTTAAAATAAAATATGGATGCAAGTGAATAAAGTTGAAGTTTCAAGAGTGGCATAAATCTTGAATATTAATTAATAATATCAATCTGCTCTGGGAGAGATATTTTCATCTTGAAATAAAAACCATTATATTTATATTGAAATTCAAGTTACAGGGGTCAATCCAGGTTTTTTTTTAGGGGCCCATTCTTGTGCAAAAAAATGTATTTTTTGTGAACATTTTTTTTATCATGTAAAATTAATTTTTACAGTCATATTTCTATATTTTACATGAATTTGAGTTCTGTGAAGGGCCCGTTTTTAAGAATTTGAATTTTGTGCAGGGGCCATAAAACAGCCCCAATTTTCGTCTGGATCGACACATGAGTTAGTATATGTATATATGTTCCCAAGATCCAGTAGATCTTTTAGCAAAAGCTTAAGAAATATCGGATTCTTTTTAAATTCTTGTTTAGTTATGCCATAGTCACCTCTTGTAAATCACAGATAATCTGATGCTAATGACTTTCCAATTTGTATTCAGGGCTCAATATTAATTTACATGATAAATATTAAGGCAGATGAACAGATTAATCAACTATTGTGGGAAAAAATCCAATAAAGAACACATATAACATAATAATAAAAAAACTTGCCTTTTGGGAAGAGTAAGATGATTTGAGAAGAGTCTTCTCTATGTATGGATGCTGGCTTTAGTAATTCTGGCTCTTGATGCTGTTTAAAAAATAAAAATAAATTAGTATAGAAACACACTTGATTTGCTAAAGATATACTTTAAAGGTGGAATTTTGAAAAGTCTAAGCAACTCCATACAAAGATATTAAAACAATGCACTATATGTGTGACTAAAGTTCAAAGCTGATAGAAGATTCTAGCCTTGCAATCTAAAAAATTCCATTATGTATTAAAAAGTCTGAGCTACCATAAGTACATTAGGTATTATGATTCAAAATGGATGGAACTATTTAGGCACAGAAGGTTCAAAACAAAATTTAAAGTAAGATTTTATACATGCATTAGAAATATATGAAACATACTCAGAATGACTACGAGAGAGTTCACAAAGTATGCATGTAAAATGATCAAGCAGAGTCCTGAATTCTAAATTATCTTGATATTCTTTCTATCATTTTAATTAAGATATTTACATATTTCTATTGCATTTGTCAAATTTATTCACCAAGATTTACTTCAAAAAATAAAAAACCGGATCACAGTAAGCTCAAAGCATAAAATAGGGAGAATTACACCTCAAAATTTTCTGGGAACCTTAAAAATTAACAAAGTTATCCCTGAGCTGCCTTGGCATCCAGGGTTTCTGAATGACGGCCACTACAATAGCTCGAGTATTGAGGCCGGAGTCCTAATAGCCACGATCGACCCCTTCTGAAGGAGGTATGTAATATCACTGGTGGAGGGCAACTCGACCCCCACTATTACTATACCCATCAGGGAGGCAAGAACTTGCTTACTTATCTGGCGGCTTCTCATTTGTGTACTCGCAGCACCCCCTGGTGGGATAAAAAAATTTCCTGGGAAAAAAGATGAAATGCATTATTGAGCCTAATTTAAAGAATTGGGAGAATCTTAAAAGGGGTTCATGATGATTTCCAAATAAGAACAGCAATCTCGGATAGTCAAAACAAATCAGGAAATCATAAGAGTCAAGAATTCAACTCTGAACAGTTCCATGCTAGAAAATATCTATTACATGCATATATTCTCTAAAAGTTCTATAGTTCAAAATGCCAAAGAATGCTTGGAAAAAATTTGCATAAGGAACAAAATTGATGATCTTCAAAATGAACCGAAATCATCTTTCAGCATCACTAAGTATGCTTAAAAGGAAATTAGGAAACAGCTCATCGGTCAATGAAATTGAAAATTAAACCAGACTTTCTCGCATTGTCATTCCCTCCCCTGCGTGCGCATTAAGATTGCAGTCCTTGGGCAATACCACGAGTACTGAGATTTCTTCGAAGACTGTATCAAGGCGAAAGGACAGCAATAATATACACCAAGCAGTTGCCACTACACAATATTGGCACATTTTGTGTGTCATAGGATGAAGAAAACCAAATGCGCATTTTGAATGCTTTTCCTTCGACTGATTGAACCCAGAATTTTGTACAAACCCACAATTAGATATGCAAAACCAAATATTAAATTTCATGTATCTTAGTCATTACGTTTCAGACTTATCATGTACACATGCATGCAAATACAGTAAATTCTCGATTATCCGGCATTCAAGTATCCGGAAAGCTCAACTAACCGGAAAAATTAGAAAATGAGTTTTTCTAAAAATTTTACATCTGTGTGCCAAAATTTAGCTAGCGCGCGCCCATGCCGTTTCTGTTGGAAATTCAAATGAAATTGTTCAGTCACTGAATGAAACACATCTCATTGGTTAATTTCATGATGTAGCCGAAGTTGATTGGTTGTTACAATCTATATATATTGTTCATTTGTGTTTTTAAAGCAAGCAGTCGAATGGATGGCTGTCAGTGAGTGTGTAAGCCGCAAGACAGCAGCATGTTCTTTTTATAAGTAAACTGGATTAAAGCTATTTTGTATTTTAAACAGCCTGGTATCTGTGTTACTCTGCAATTTACACTCACGACATGCCAACAGTTTCATTCATGCGGACAATTTATTTCTGGAATGCAATGTTCACTCCGCACGGAGAGGCATAGAAGGAAAAAAAAAAGCAATATACAGTACTGTGACGTACACAGACTTGTTTCATGGGG
>BGPR01025550.1:0-22253 GCA_013235015.1 Araneus ventricosus
TCGTAGAAGAGAACTCCATTACTGATTCTGTTCGATTGTTGAATCTGCTTTTTGTTATTTTTCACTTACCATTCCATAATCCAGATCTGCTAAATTCCATTCCCATGCCAGAGTAGCTTGTTTTCTTTTCCAAAACTCCATGAACATGGTTGCTGTTTTAACAAATAGGAAAGCACATCTCGATAAAAAACGATACACGTTGAATATAATAACATAAAAGAATATTTCTGTATTAAAGCGTATCACTTAGTTTAAACTATGAAAAAATTTTTCGTCATTTTATCCATTTACATTTATCAGCTTTTCTACTCGAATGCATTTAATTTGTTTGTAAAATGATGGAAATTATGAAGATAATGCGCCTTGAAAATCGGGAAACATTTAACCAAAGTAAATAAAAAAAAGTTTTGTAGCAATTCTCCCTGTTCTCTCTATCAGTCTTTTCAATAATATTTATTACATTTCTTATCATTTAAATTATCGTTTGGATAGTTTTTTTTATTTTTAAATAAAACATATTTCTTTCCCGTTTTAATTTTGTATATGTATTTGTTTGCACGCGCACAAATGACAGAGAATTATGCATAATAAAGCCAATGAAGCAGTTAATTTTATTAGGACTTCAGTTCATTTTACCAGTTTTCTAAACATCACGTTTAATGTGAATGGATAGGATTTGAAAAGCAACCGTATTTTCCGAGCAGAAAAGATTATTATTTCTCGTGTTTTAACCTGTCAAATAATTATCTCGTTGCCATCGATTCTAAAAAATTATGCAAAGTCAGACAGCAAAATTCAGAAGAATATGAATTATCTCTTTATATATAAAAGGCAATGTTTGTGTGTGTGTGCTTGCGATGTTCAGACGTAAAATATTGTACTTACAGCCCTGAAATTTGGCACACAGGTAGCCCTGGTGGTGATTCAATGCACCCGAAGCCAAAATTTTAAAATTCAATATAGAAAATGTTTTATTTAGTATTTTGTGGTATTTTGGGTGATTTTTCGTATTCATTTCTCCATTGCATTTTTTCTAATAATCGTAGCAAGAAAATAGACACACAATAAGAAAGAGCAAACAATTTCCGTTCTAATGCAGTTTATTTTAAAAGTCTAAAAGTTTGTTTTAAACAAAAGAGTTGCCTTTCAATATTTTCTCTAATTTTAATAAATTTTGAAAAATATTTTTTGGTATAATTTACAACAATACTTTTCATTGTTGCAACGCAATTCAAACAGTTTTCATTGTTTAAACAAATATTTAATTGCGTATTTCTCTTTTATTGGTGAAAGCTGAGTTAATATCCTAATACATTTTGCATCCATATTTTATTTCACCAAAATTTTGTAGAATCTGTAAACCAAGCTCTCTGAGATATTACGTATATGAATCTATACAGATAAAAGGCAATTTTATTTGTATGCGTGTGATGTTTAGACGAAAAATATTGCACTTACAGCCTCGAAATTTGGCACACATGTAGTCGTAATGGTGATTTAATGCACCTCGAAGCCCTAATTTTAAAATTTAATCTAATCTTTTATTTAATGTTTTGTGTTGTTCAGAGTGATTTTTCGAACGTTTTTGGCCGATCCATGAGAAATAATGATCATAGAAAAAACAATCGATGGCCATTAGATAGAGCAGACAATTATCGTTTTAATGACGTTTATTTTGAACGTCTAACGTAATTTGCTGAATTGAAAAATAGTCACCTGGATGGAGATGCAGCAAGAACTATTTTGTTCGGCAAAAATCACAGGATCTTCATGATTTGTTGGAAAGAGTCTTTCATCAAAAGCAAAAAATATTCACGAATCTTATCACAAAGGCAAAGATTTTTGGAGAAGTTAAGTGTCATATGTATACGATAGAGTGGCAGAAGTGAGGACTTCCTCATGCCCACATTCTCATTTGTCGCAAAGACTCATTACACGTTCACAGAGTGGATGACTTTATTAGTGCAGAAATCTCTAATCCACAAGAAGACACAGATCTTTTTTTGCATTGTAACAAAGCAGATGTTGCACGACCCATGCGAAGCATAAATCAACGTTCTCCATATATAAAGGATGGAATTTGCACAAAGCGATACCCACGCAATTATTGAAAGAAACATAAACGGGACAGATATCCACTATATCGTCGTAGGCCTTCACAAGATGGGCTGTTTATTGCAAACATCCGTTTTCGAGGATTAGAAGTGTCGGTGGACAATACTTGGATTGTACCGTACTGCCCTTTGTTAACAAAAATTTTCAATGCTCATATCAACGTAGAGTATTGCAATTCTGTGAAGCCTATCAAGTACGTCTGTAAGTATGTCAACAAAGGATCCGACATAGCTATGTTTGAACTCACCAGTGGAGGAAATGACCTAAATGAAATCCACCAGTATCAAATGGGGAGATATATCAGCAGCAACGAAGCAGTATGGAGAATACTCAACTTACCGATTCACGATCGACACCTCACCGTGATTAATCTAAGCGTCCACCTGGAAAATGGTCAGAGAGTCTACATCACGACAGAAAATGCTGCTCAATGTGGCAAGCACCTGGGGAAACAACACTCACAATCTTTCTTCAGACTTTGAACCCAAGATGAGTTTCCACGAATCTTATTGCACAATGAAGTATCCAAGTACAACACTTAGAACAATAGAAACAAGGTATGGCAAGGTCGAAAACAAGAGCAGGTTGTACTAGAACAAGCAGAAATAAGATCCAGCAATGCTCTTGGGCGGGTGTACACTGTCCATCTAATCCACAGACGAATAGCAAAAAAATTTTTCCTATGATTTTCCACTCTCATCTCTCCATAATATCGATTCTGATAATTGTAGGAAGAAAACACTACAGCATCAGATAGAACAAACAATTATCGTTTAAATGAAGTTTGTTTCGATTATTTTTGTTTGTTTTGTTTATTTTTCATAATTTAGTGAATTCTGAGAAATTTTTAAGAAACAGTCAGTTTTCCCGAAAAAATTTTACCCGCAAGGACGCGCGTTCCTTGCACTGATTCGAGGCCCGGGGTCCTGTCTTTCTAACAAAGCGCGCAGGAAATCACATGTATTTAAATAGAAAGCATTTATTGCGTTAATATGCACTGTGTAAAATACAAAAAAAAAATAGTTTTCAGATAACTCACAATTAGGGAGTTCATAAAAATAAAGAAAACTGATGAATGCTTATGCTTTCGTGGTATTTAGGAGAAGTGTTCGGCTACCCCGTCGAAAATCGCCTGGATATAAATATTGATGCATCTCACAATAATTGATATTATTGTGGGGTGTAGTTTTTAAAACTTTATTTTTTGTCATTGTGGCCTTTTTTAAAAAATTTTTTTGATGTCAAGATGCCACGGGCAACGGCGTGCGGGTGCTGTTATGCTATATAAAATAACAATATAACTTTATTTTAGCTTTAAACTGCACAGAAATTTTTAAAGCATATTTTCTAAGTTCTATCTTTTTAATAGAATACGCATTTAAGTTGTTTCAACATTCAATACTACAATATGCTGTGCGTCTAGCAGATATTATTTTTAAAGGCTGCGAACTCAATAATGAAAACCTGTTTTGAAAAACATTCAAAATGATAATGAATGTGCATAGCGGGTTTAAAAGAATGGTACATATTTTTTGATAATTGTCTTTCCTGATAAAATGAGTCCAACTCTGCTTTAATACTTAGGCAGAATTTTATAATTATATTTGCTTACTCCTCGATATAAAGTGTTAGTAAGACATAAATAATATTAAAATAAAATAATTATATAAATTATATATCTTGACCCCGAAATCGGTCCCATTTTGTACCTACCCCATAAGGACATGAAAACCGCAAATCCTACAGTAGCTGCGTTATCAAACAAATGTACAATCTGTAAGGGAAAAAATAACTATGGTGAGAGAAGAAACAAAATTTATTTAACATTTAAGTTGTACAGGGCAGCGGTTCCCAACCTATGGTGGCGAAACGCTAGTGAGGAGTCGAAGTCAGGGAAGCCTCAAGAGTCTTCAATCGTTTTTTGCTTTATAAAACAATGTATTTTTAAACATTTTACAGTAAGTAAAAGCTTAACTAATTACTGACATATGCATGCATACAGTATATGTATAAATATATGCGTTTGTATTTTTTTTACTGGTATATTTAATTAGTGGGCCTCGAATTATTGTTTACACAACAGGTGGTTCGCACAACCAAAAAGGTTAGGAACCGCTGGTATAGAGTAATTGTTTAACCCCTTAACAGTGATGCCTGAGCTCAGTTCTTGCGAATTATGGCATTCTTACACTCGTAATTTAAAATTCAGTCACTCACAGACGTTATCATTCGATACAAAAATTATCGGTAATCCATTAACATCTCAAATGCTCTAAGGGCTCATAGTTGAATAAATACGACAACAGAAGGGGGTAATCTCATTAGACTGTACAGAAAAATACACTGCTAAGGGGGTAATCGAGGATTTCTCTGTTCGATTAGCGTAAACTTAGAGAAAAATAATCATTTTAGTTATAGCTAAAATCCTTTCTCCTTCAAAAATATTTAGAAGAAAAACACTAATTTGAAATACTAGGAAGCTCAGCAACACCTGGCAATTGTTGTTTCATGGTATTTGAACTTGTGTGGCTTTGCCACCTAATATGTCCTCTGCTAAACTAAAAAATGCTATGCAATGAAGAGAAAGAAATGAAATTAATGACTACGAATTCGATGCTATTTTTAAGACGATGAAAATTTTTGAAATTCCAACAATATTATGATAAAAGTAAACAAATTCTGAAAAGAATGGTATAAACATATATATAGGATTTTTAAAATAAGTTCTGTATAATGCGTTTCATAAAAAGGCAACCGATTTTAACTATCTTTGCATATGAAGAGAACAGATTGGCTTACTTTGACTTCTTTTTAAATAGCTTAAGATATACATACTTTAATGTACTTCAATATTTATTTGCAAATAAAAACACCTAATGGGTTTTTTTTGGCTTTGAAATATATTTAAGCTTATGACTGATATTTTGAAGAATCTTTTTATAAAAAAAAATATTAATTTTCCTTTGAGCTTATACTGAACTGGAAATAAACAGAATTTTCGATTAATAACCTCTCGACAAAAGTTCTGAAAGAAAACACGGTTAATTTATATTTGGAAAATTAAGTATATAATAAGATTAGAAAGACTCGACATTTTTATTCTGAAGGCTTTAAATTAACTTCTTTATTTTAAATGGGACAAAATTATAATTATATAATTAAAAATTATTTAAAACTGACCTTTTATAAAATATTTCTTAGTTACATTTTTTTTAAATTTCTCTAATTGAATCTAATAAACAAGGCTGACACCTTTTGGCTTTGAAAATATCGACGATTAAAAAAAGTAATTCATTGACAGATATTTATAATCTTTTGTACCATTTCGTTTTGGAATTAATATCTGATCGAAAATAGAATTTTTTCGATTGTATACATTCATTGAATAGAACTTTCTTATTGGCTGAGATTGTATTGGAAAACAATCATATTTTCTCTATTTCATTTTTCTTTTCAGAAACTTTATATGAATCTGAATTTCGAAAATCGGAAATGATAAATCATATAATCCATTAAATTGAAATATCTCCTAAAATTATCAAGAAACATCATAAATAAAACAATTAGACCATTTCTAAATGTGTTTTTATTCTGACTGTTGACGAACTCATGGGAAAAGAATGTTGGAAGTTAAAATTTTAATTTAAAAAATATTATGTAAGCTGCAGAGAACAGACTAAATATACGATTCCAATGTGTATCCTGAAAAAAAAAATTGTCTGTATAATAGGCACACTTATATAAATAATTAGCAACACTAATTATGCAGTGTACAACATAACACAATGCTATTTAACTAGTTTTAAGACATGCGAGGCAGATAGAAGAAAAAATATGAATACAAATGCTAAACAAATAAAAATCAGATAATAAATATAAGGCACAACCGACACCAGCTGGCGATGACGTTACATTTAATTTATAAGGTGTCCATAAATTAGAACGGGGTTTCCTTATCTCATAACCTTCGATTAAAGAACATGACGATAAATATTATTTCATATTCATAAAGTACAATTCAAAAAGTTTTTTTTTAAATAACACAAACAAAGTTCACCTCATGTCAATCTTTCGTGGCATCGATGGTTGGCTAGAAATCAGGTTCAGTCTCGATGTGTCTAGGTTAAGGTTAGTAAAATGCATGTAATCTTTATAACCGATATTTAAGCATCTTAGCCGAAGTAAGAACAGCAAAACATCTAAGAGGTAGCAGTTACCAAAAAAAATCTTTTAGTCCAGTCGAAATGTACTTTAACATGAAAAAAATACAAAACAGCAATTTTATTGCTTTAAGTTGTTGGGCCGGCCATACAAAATATGGCACTGTATTTTGCAGACTGAGATCGGACCGGATAAGGGGGGGGGGGCGCGGGGGAGGGAAATTCGAACAATCGGTTTTTTGCGTTTAAATAAAAGGCTATTAATCTGAGAAGAACAGTTTAAATTAGTAAATTTTAGAGAGTAAAAATATCTATAAAATGAGTTGTCGAACGTTAAGATAGCTTAATTAAGACAGGAGTAAATTTAGAAGAACGTAAATTTTTTGGAAAAGTATTTTTAATTTTTTTACAATTTAAATGGATTTTTTGAAATTCACTTAGGTAAACCTTATATAGTAGGGTTTATGTGGTAAAAATTTCAGATCAATGTCTTCATTATTTTGTGCAAAATTCACCTTTTTCGAAAAAAAGAACGTCGTCGAAAAATGCCTGTAAGTACTTTTTATACTTTCTCGTATACGAAGTGTAATCCAGTAAATCCGCCAGAAAATAGGGGTTTGCTGTGCAAAAGGTCGGGTAGTTTTGATTTTTGGATATGTTGTTAGTGTTGGGCGCGTGTCGTAAAATCCAAGTATTCGACATCGTCGCGCCAAGGCGCACCACTTGAACAAAACATCAAAATTTTGGATATTTTCTAAATTTTTGCACAATATCTCCAGAACGGTTGGTTTTACAGAAAATATTATCCTTCACAATTTTAAAGTAGAGTAAATTTTTCCCAGTTTGAGCCCAAAATCAGCTCTGTAACTTAAATAGTGACCAAGACACAGGCTTCCAAAAAATCACGATTTTCTCAAAAAATTATTAAAATTGTTATTTTTCGTCAATTTTTGTTGAATATGTCCTAAACTAATATAAAGTGGTTTTCTCAACACATACCATTCCCCATAAATGATGTGCTGTTGTCAGTAAGCAGTTGTGTAATAGGAACGGCGGATGTTAATTGTCACTTGTCTCACGAACTTGGTTGCGAGGGAATCTCCAGAATTGTTGGTGGCAACTTCGGAAACGTTAAATTCAAGCGCGTAAAGATAAAGTCATTACACTTGCTTCTGTTAACAACAGTGCTAAAATTGGGAAAGAGAAAATTACTGTGGATCCACTAACCCTCTTCCACAGAAATTGTGTAGCCAAATAGTCAGATGAAGACTTGAAAATGTTTTTTCACATTTGAACTGTCACCTTTCCCTTTGTCACTGTTTAATGATGAGGGAATGCGAAAGGGAACTAAATCGTCCCTGTTTTCAGGGTTCACACCAACCAAAATTGATGCTGTCCAAGGTAAAAATAATTTTGTAGTGGTAGATGGAGGCCACTTACTTCACGAAGTTGTTTGGCAGCGGAACATGAATTTCGAGGACATTGCTAAGAGTTATCTGACATACTTACAAACACGTTATGGATCGAACGTAGCCGTAGTGTTTGATGAATAACCTTCTGATGTGAATGGAAATAGCGCCAAAAGTGCAGAACTCATTCGACGAGCAAACTTACATTCATCCCATGAGATAATCTTCAATGAAGCCACATGTCCAGAAATTTCTCAAGAACAATTTTTAGCAAATGAAAGAAACAAGGTGCGTTTCATTGACCTCTTGAAAAAGTTTCTACAAAAAGCAGATGTAACAGTTAAACAGGCAGTAGAGGATGCAGACGTACTAATTGTTGAAACTGCTGTTTCTGTTAAATCTCAGTATGATACTATTTTCGTTGTTGGTGAAGGCATTGACCTTTTAGTCCTTCTAACGGGGTTAGCTCCAATGAAAGATAACTTGTGCTTCCGAAAATGTGGAAAAGGGAGGACGCCTGATGTGTTATACTCCACAACGTCATTTAAATACAAATTCAGCAGAATGATTTTGTTCATTCACGCTTTCAGTGGGTGTGATACTTCGAGTGCACTATTCGGCCATGGGAAAACAAAATTTTCCTTTTTAGAAAAAAAACCGACACCTGGAAGAAAAAATACAAGTATTTTTCAACTCTGAAGCTACCATTGAGCAAGAGGCTAAGTCAGGCGAAACGTTTCTGATTCATTTATATGGAGGTAACCCCAGAACCTCTGCATGTGATCTCAATCACTTACACGCTGTTTACCCAATCAGCAACTAAAGCAAGGTCCACTCTAGCACGTTTACCCCAACCATAGATGCAGCACGATTTCATGCCTTAAGAGCTTACTTTCAGATAGAGAAGTGGTTAGGACATGAAAAAATGAGTGGGGCTGGGTACCTACCCGATTCGACCTCTCCCCACGCAAAATGGAAAGAGATGCAGCTTCTGAATCCCTCTTGAAAATTATATCTTGCAGCTGCAAGAAAAGGCGCAAGAATGCTTGTGGTTGCCGGAAAGCAGGTCTTATATGTTCTTCCCTGTGCACTTGTTCTCTGGGAGAAGCGTGCGAAAACGTGTCAGACATCAATCTACTTGAGGACAGCATTGAAGATGAAGACGACACGCCATAGTCAATAAATAACTTTATATACGAAGATATAGAAGATTTATATCTTCAGATGGATGAAGAGGACAAGGAGCAGCAGACAGAGCTTGAAGATTTCCGTCCTGGCCCGTCAAAAAGGCAAAAACTTTAAATAACATATATTAGATGGTTTATGCCTAACAACTACTGCCCAAATTTTAACTTTTGTTATATAAACTTAGTACATATTTTTTGAGACTATTTAATTGTTTTATGATGTCAAACATTTCTAAACCGTTCTTTCGTTGAACAACTGCATATCTTGAAATATAAGTCGTAGAAACATCCTATAGTGCTTTATTTATAGCAAATTTACTCACCTTTAAAATTGATCCATATGACGTATGCTCTAAACACCTTATATTAGTTTAGGATATATTCAACAAAAATTGACGAAAAATAACAATTTTCATAAATTTTTGAGAAAATCTTGATTTTTTGGAAGCCTGTGTCTTGGTCACTATTTAAGTTACAGAGCTGATTTTGGGCTCAAACTGGGACAAATTTACTCTACTTTAAAATTGTCAAGGATAATATTTTCTATAAAACCAACCGTTCTGGAGATATTGTGAAAAAATTTAGAAAATATCCAAAATTTTGATGTTTTGTTCAAGTGGCGCGCCTTGGCGCGACGAGGTCGAAAACTTGGATTTTACGACACGCGCCCAACACTAACAACATATCCAAAAATCAAAACTACCCGACCTTTTGCATACCAAAATGTACCATTTTACTGGACTAGTGTACAAAGAGAAAGTATTGTAATCGTCAAAAAATTCGAACTCGAGATTTTGACGAAACTCCACGTTTTAGACCTCCCTGAGTCCGAAAAACACAATTTTGGAATTATGTCTGTCTGTCTGTGAACACGATAACTCGAAAACTATTAGAGCTACGGGGATGAAATTTGATATGTGATCTTTACACATGATTTGTAGGTTTCTTTCAAGTTTTGTACAAAATCCGTTCATGGGAAGTCTGCCTGTATGTCTGTCCGCTGTCATGCGAACACTATAACTCAAAAACTTGAATACCTAGATGGATAACATTTGGTACACAGTTTTATCATCATGAATGTAGGTCCGTATAAAATTCGACAAAGGGTTGACTGTCTGTAGGTCTGTATAATCGCATACTTATTTTACTCAAATTAGTATGGTTGGCGTTTGAACTTGTCGGTCTACAAAGGAAATTGTAGCGAGCCGCAAACAAGCGCTTCGGAAATTATGGCAACCCCCAAAACGAAACTTCATTCTGACATTTTCCAGATGGAAGGTATGGTGAAATCTTGCGTGATATCTGTAGTAAGATTTCGTACTCAAAAACGTTGAATAAAGTTGTGGTACCTCAGTGCGAGTAAAAATTTAGAACATACGCAATTCTTTTTGCAAAATATTAAGTTTCAGGAATTCATGAATTTGATATGTTTCATTGTAAATCACCATTCATAATTTTTTTCTCAAAATAACAAGGCTTTGGGTAAATACCCCAAGAATATTTACCTACCCACTCCACATTACTGGTCGTATGCGAGAAAGTTTCGGGGAGGCCACTCTCGCTGGTTATCTATCCGAATTCGCAGGGAGAAAAAAAAACCCTACTCTAAAAGTGTAGTTCTACAATTTCAAATGCCTTTATAATGGTCGATTTTCAGTGAAAAGTTCTGAAAACTAGGTTTTAATTTAATATTTTGTTCTCATTTACTATGCCCAAACGAATTGCCCTCATCGCAGAAAAATTTTCCCTTTGGGGAAAATGAGTCCAGGCAAAATAAGCGAGACAAAATGATAACTTATTAATTTTCACCACTTTCTATTGAAAATCTACCATTATAAAGGCATTTGAAATTGTAGAACATCATTTTTAAAGTAGAATTTTATTTCTGTCCGCGAATTTGGACTGATAAAAAAGCACTTACAGGCATTTTCCGACGACTTTCTTTTTTCGAAAAAGTTGAATTTTTCAAACATTAATAAAGATATGGATCTGAAATTTTTACCAGATATACCCTACTATATAATGCGTATTTACGTGAAATCTCAAAAAATTCGTTTAAATTGTAAAAAAATTAAAAATATATTTCCAAAATTTATGGTTTTTTAAAAATATACTCCTGCCCTAATTAAGCTATCTTAACGTTCAACGACTCATTTTATAGATCTTTTTACTATCTATAAATTTCTTTTTAAACTTTTCCTCTCAGATTAATAGCCTTTTATTTAAATGTATAAAACCTATCGTTCGAATTTCCCTCCCTTCCCCCTCCCTTATCTGGTCCGATCTCCGTCTGCAAAATACATTGCCATGTTTTGTACGGCCGACCCAACAACTTCAAGCAATACAATTGGATCAATGGATTACATGCAGCGAAAGGGTACCATTTGGATATCATTTAACTTTGTTTGTGTAATTAAAAAAAACTTTTTGAGTAATACTTTATGAATAATATTTATCATCATATTCTTCAATCAAAAGTTATGAGGTAAGGAAACCTCGACAATAATTTGTGGACACCCTGTAATATGCTCCTACGAAACTAAGAAAGATTAATATAAAAAGAATAGAGGATTACAATTCTGCATATAAATAAAGCGATACGAAACAAGAAAAATCCATGTCGATTCGGAACTACTTCTTCATACATAACAGAAGGCCTTTATTTCTTGGCAGAATAATCTTTTGACGGTAATAATAATTGTTAGGACTTACTTGGCTAAACAAACATCCATCCTTAAGCGTCCAGTAATCACATCGCTTATCGCACTGGGGACACATAGGGAAGGAACCTGGGCCATCTGGGTCACAAATCTCTTTGCTGAAACACATGTGATAAATCAGACGGAATAAAAGCTAAAAGATTTCTAGCTTTCAGAGAAATGCATCGGGGAGTCATGAAAATTGTAGATAGACATTTATCGAGTTTAATCGTAGAATGAAATAGTGAATAAGCAAATAATCTTTAATTATAAATATTATATAAAATATCAAATTAAATATTGTGTCTGTCCTATTAAATATTGAGTATTATCTCTTTTCAGTGTAAGATATGCATTGTGAGAAAATGACAGAAAAATATTATAAAAGTTATGACTATTGTATACTGATCAATACACCTTAATTATGCATTTATTAACCAGTTAGATAATCATGTTTAAATTAAATTAATAACAGTAGTTTTGATAGTTGTTAGGAATTATTGACGGCATGGGTACTTGAACACACACACACGCGCGCACACCCCCCCACACAATAACTAGAGTAACTTTGCTTGGATTTGAATCGTTGAGGGATGTGTTGCAGGGAGGATGCAAATCTCGGATGAGTTCTCAAATGGGACACCCAGAATGAAATTTTTATTTTTCCATAACTCCCTTACTATTGAACGAACCTAACCAGAATTTAACCAGAGAATTAACCGTTAAGGATGAATATCAGGTAAAATTTTTGAGATTGAAATGGTCTGTTATGAGAGATAATCATGGTGAAGCTGGCAATTCTCAGATCGTTAATGATATGCCAGTACGGTATATATTACCGAACACTGAGCCCAAGAAATTTAATGTTGATTTAATGGAATGGCTTCGTGTTTGGAGTCAGTTTTCAAAAATACATAACGATCTGAGTCTAACTCCTCAAGACAAATTCCAATACTTAATTCAGTCTACTCAGGAAGGATCTAAAGCTAGGGAATTAGTAATGAGTTTTCCGCCGGAAAATAAAGTTTTTATGTTACATATTTAAAGCGAACCTGCAATTATTTATAAGGCGTGAGTACACATCCTAACGGCCGTCATTGGCCACGGCCCGACTCCTCCCGAAAGAGGCACGCACTGTCACCGGCAGAGGGCAAGCCCAAGCCATCAATGTACCCTCCGGTGGAACAAGAACTCGCTTACTTATCTGGCGGCTTTTCATCCGTGTACTCGCGGTGACCCCCAGAGGGACCCAGAAACGACTATGAAAAACTTCATATTTTATCTTTTATACCTTACATATTTCCTTTCTTTCTCTGTTTCTTTCAGTATTAGCTAATTTTAACAAAATGCAACAGTCTTGCAATTTCATTTTTGGCAGCTATTGGCACTCTTCATTATCTCTTTTTTATGTCCAATTCACTGTCATTGGCTTTTATAGGGGTAGAAAGAACACCAGAACGTCACAGGGACCTTATTACACACAGGGAGTCAGAAATAACGATCATTCAATGAAAATGCTTATGCCAAGATAATGACAGATAGTCCGTTCGAGCAGAAGTGAACTAGTTTCCGACCTTTCGGCATTTCGTGTGCGAAAGCGTGCGTTTTGTGAGGCTGCAATCGTCTCGTTATTTGTTAATAGGACGATATATTTATATTCTGAAGTCGATAAGCCATTACGTTCTGATCAAACACTAACGATGTTGAGCAAACCTTGGAGGTTTTGAAATAAAAATAAACTTTGGTGATAAAAATAACTTATGTCAAAATGCGCCAATAAAGATGATTTTAAACTGTTTTATGATCGCAATATTTGTGATAAGAATTCAGATAGGAATATAAAGAGAACTGATTTTTCTTGTCGCTTGTTTTCCGATGAATGAGCATACCGTTGAAATGAATAAATAATGTTTCGTCACAAATGCGTGCTGTATAAAAAGAATTGATCCATTAATATCTAGCTTCTCTTTTTAGAGACGCTTCTAAAATGCATCATAAACAAACAGGAATTATTTTTTCAATATAAATTTTACAAAAAAGTATTTTTAAGTACTCCTTTCTTTTATATTCAATCGTTAGCAGCTCGTATCAAGCGTTTGGTTGCTGATGTAGCCTTTTTATTTTCAAGTCAAACTCGAAAAGTAATTTTTTGGAATGTGAAGAAGAAAAGCATAAGTTTGTTCAACTACATTTACCAATACATTTACTTGCATTTAACAATTCTATAAATACAATTGTAAGAAGATGGTTTCCTTTTTGGAATTTCACATGATCTTAGATTTTGATGGGTTCTTTTTTTGGATAATAGGACTTTGTCTGAATAGAGACGCTAGGCTTAGGAGGGAAGAATTTTTTTTTAGTATTATTCAGGTGATTTCAGTAATATTAATACAAAAAATATTATTGAAAAAATGCGACTTGGGCATTAATGGGTTAATGGGACTACGAATTTAAAAAAAATTCCGGTCAGTAAACCCGAAGGCAAAGGTAGATTCCTTTTGTCGGGAGATATAAGGAAAAGAAAATATTCCTTTGCTTTATATAACGTTTTTTCCAAGTATATCATAAGGATTGGTGCTATGAGGATGGAAGAGGGTGGAATTGAATTAAATGATGAAAGCTTTCCAATACAATATCCCGAGTAGAGTTCAAGAAGTGGACGAATTTAGAGCTGAAAATTACATTTCAGCTCCTTAATTTCAGAGCTATAGAACTAACTTTCAGTACAAAAGTTGACATGAAGTTGACGACAAAGTAGCAACATGAAATTTCCACATGACATTCTGGGGTACATTTCTAGGTCAACTATTCTATAATCAATTTTCAGAATTAGTTAATTCATAAGTATTAACGAAAATTAAGCAGTTTTTAAGCTTAATAATCAGACGTTTTTCGCCAGTAACTTCTGAAATCTTTATCGCATGAAAACAAATTTTACACCATCTTAAAGAGCTAATAATTATCTTTTCATTAATATTAATTCCATTGTGGTACAATTGTTTTCTCTAATTATAATTAACGTTTCAAAATTTACTTTTAACGCAATTTGTAACAACACTTTCTACTCTTATAAAATTAAATTCAAGCCAATTTACTGCATCATCAAATCCTTTATTCACGTGCATTTACCACTGTTAAAGTTAAAATAAGAAAATAATTTCTTCAGACATTTTTAACTCCAAGGCAGATCTTTTCGTATAGTCTTAGCATACACCGCTTTTTAATACGGTCGCGCAGTAATCCAATGATGTTCATTTAATTTCCCAAATTTTTAAATGATCCTAATTGAGTGTGTAAAATTCTTCAAGATTATTGAGCCTGGTTCCTAAAGGAGGGAGAGGGCCTAAGGAGAAAAAGAAAGAGCACTATGCGGTCTTTTTCCGGGCAGTCACACAAACTCGAAAGAGAAGAGCATTGTAGTCTGAATAATGGCAATAAAGACAAAGATATGAAAGAGCTTCTGTTGCAACGGTAGCAATACTGGGGAGGGGAAAATAGAGTACCAAGAACTGCTAGATTCGTGCCAGATGATTCAAACTAATAGCCCAGTCGATAAAGACCCAAAAACATTCAACTTCGGAAAAATTTGCGTAAAGCTGAATTTTACACCATTGATAGATCTTTACCAGAGGAGAATTTTACAAAAGTTCCCAAAATTCCTCCTGGAGCTCTCCCCCCAGCCCCCTCAAAGTTTTAAAATTGCAATGTCTACGAAATGGCCATTATCTCTGTAATTAATGATCGTATCAAGTTCAACTTTTTACTGTTTTGTTTGTCATTAAATGGGCTAAAAGTTTGATATAATTCATATTCACGTAACACCTAATAGTTTTTAGAAATATAAGAAAATATGTGAAAATATAGATTCCTTACTTTAAAACTTTTGATTTTTGCTCTCTACTTTTTTTTATATGTCATAATATGCAATAATCTTTCCTATAAAAGTTAAATCCTACAATTTTTTGAATCTACTGATTTACAATTTTATTTATTTATGTGCGATGCTAACGCTGGGGGAAGACAGCAAGAAGATTCGGCGTACCACGCGAATCTTCTTGGTTGCCCAGTCATTACGACGAGTGGTTTGAAAAAAAAACAGCAAATCGTATAGTTTTGAAAATCGGTACACATGTTCGTGAGGGACTCTTGTTTAGCATACTGAAAGTCCCCGGTCTCTGGGGGGAGCTCGTGTCGTCATCTTGGATTTCATCCCCCTTTTAAGTTTTTCTATAATATCTCGAAAATTATTCATTTTTTGAATTACATGTGATATAACAAATTAAAGAGTGTAAAATTCACTACAAATGCATGTGTTTATTTTTTTCTAGCTTTACCAGTTTCCGAGATAATGGGTTTCTAAGTTTGTCATGCTCTTGGATTTCATTCCCCCATCTTTTGGTTTTTCTTGAATATCTCGAAAACTATTCAACTATGGAATTACAAAAGATTTAAAAAATTAAAGAGCGTAAAATTCCCTATAAATGTATGCTCTTATCTTTCTTTTAGCTTTAATATTTTTTGAAATAACTAGGTTTCAAAATGGATGAATTAGTAAAAAATCTTAGTTGACAGTCCCGTCAATGAATGGTTTGAAAAAGCACTAAATCGCATTGTTTTAAAATTGGTACACATGTTCGCGAGGAATTCCTGTTGAATATACTAAAATTCCCCGGTCTTGGGGGAAAGCTCGCGCGGCCATCTTGGATATCTTTCTGCATGTTTAGTTTTTTTAAATATCTCGAAAACTATTCAATTTTCAAATTACACGTGATACATTAAACTACCAATTAAAGAGCGTCAATTCCCCTACATATGCATGCCTTTATTGTTCTTTTAGCTTTTTTCTGGAAATTAAAAATAAAAAGTACACCATTCTCTTTACGGAAAATATATTTCGAGAAAGACAGCATTTGTGTTTTTGAGCAACAAAACAATAATAGAAAGTTGAAGTTTGCTCTGGGATCAGAGCTTGAAAATCATGGCCTAAGAGTGATTACAGCTGAAGAAGATGCCGAAGTAGACATTGTAATGACAGCTATAAACCAAATTAATATTAATTCTAGCGTTGCAGTCGTGGATTCAGATAAAATTTAATTGCATTGCTAATTTTGTTGAAGATAGTGTGCATCCATCTTAAGTAGAATAAAGCTTTACATAATGTAAATAGCTACAAATGATGCATGGAAACAACACATGTAAAGTTATAAAGATCTGGAAATTAAAAGAGAATAAAATTTATTCCTTGTTAGTAATGGGTAGATGGTCTGTGATGCTGCAAAGATTTTATAGCCATGCGATGGTGCCTTAAACAACGTCTGATTTTACCAGTCCACGACATATCAAGTCTTTGAATGGTGGATAATGGAATGGCCGTTAGTGAAAAGGGTTAGGGAAAAAACCCGAACCCAAACTGGCATAATTTAAAAATTGTGTAGAATAATTTTTTATTGTTTTATAACATATTGTTACTTCATTGGTAAACAAAGTTCAAAGATGTAGATTGAATGACCATAATTCCATTCATCCACTTTACATCAAGTAGTAGATGTAATCAATCCCTTTACATCTACTTCATTCTCAAATTAGATGATCAAATATTTAGCTTTGGTACAAGAAGTCACATTGATGGCGATGGCTGGGCAACCGCGTGGCACGCCGAATCTTCATGCTTTCTTCCCTCTCCCCAACGTTAACATCGCACATACACTATCTCATCAAAAGTATCCGGACACTTTCGGATTTTCGCATTTTTTAGAATTTCTCCGTGAAGGCTAAACCGACAGCCCTTGAACTTCGACCACAAAAAGAATAGATTCTATCTCATATTTTACAGAATATTATTGAAGATTCGGTCACGAGGGCAATTAGAGGGGCCACCAGAAAGGGATGAAGGCGAAAATGGAGTTTGACCATCCTGTTTCACAGAAAGCTGATAACGAGATGTAACTTTCAGCAATGGTTATGCATTTTTGTAATCAAATATTCGGGAAAATATAAAGGTTTTCTTAAAAATCCCAAATTTTCCCGCATGTTTTTTGCTTATAAATTGTAGAGTGTTTCACCAAATTATACGAAACTTACAGAAAAAGTGACAATATGTTAGAGAAGCATTGTATAAAAATTTGGAATAAATACTTTGAAAGAAATTATGAGAATTTGTAGTACATAATTTTTTACTGCGCATGTGCGAGATATAGCGTAATTTTTCTTCCACAACTTCAAAGCTAGATATGTAGGACAACTGTTATAAAAATTCCTTCGAGTACCATTAATATTTAAAAAGATAACAACATTGCAGTGAGCAGAATTTCTACTTCCCTCTAGGAGAAACAAAACTATGAGGTTTGTTCCACAAATTGATATTTGTGGAATATCTTGCACATGCGCAGCAAAAAATTATTTACTAAAAATACTGATATTTTCTCTAATATTCAAAGTATTTATTCCAAATTTTTATACAATGCTTCTATAATATATTGTCATTTTTTCTGTAAGTTTCCTATAATTTGGTGGAAAACTCTGCATATTAAAAGCAAAAAAGTTGCGGGAAAATCTGGAATTTTTTAAGAAAAGCTTTATATCTTCCAGAATATACTTGCTATTTTTACGAAAATGCAAGTAAGCAATGTATATATTAAGCAAAACCATTGATGGAATTCGCAAATCATTATCAGCTTTCTGTAGAACGGGGTGAGCACAGATTCTTTTTTTTTTCTTCGTAAACTTTTAGTCGGTCGCTTAAATGCCCTCGTGATCGAATTTTCACTGTAAAACGTGAATTACTCTATTCTTTACATGGTCTAAGTTGAAGGGTAGTTGATTTAGTCTTTCCGAAGAAATTCTAAAAAATGTGAAAATCCGAAAGTGTCCGGATACTTTTGATAAGATAGTGTAAAGAAATAAAATTATATATCAGTAGATTCAAAAAATTGTATTCTATAACTTTTATAGGAAAGATTTTTGCATAATATGACATATAAAAAATAGATAGCAAAAATAATTTTTAAAAGTAAAGAATCTACTTATTACACATATTTTCCTAAATTTCTAAAAACTATTAGATGAAGCGTAAAAATGAATTATGCTATTCTTGTAGCCCATTTAATAACAAACAAAGCAGTAAAAAGTGGAACTTGATCCGATCATTAGTTACAGAGATAATCGAAGTTCCATAGATATAGCCATTTTGAATCTTTGAGGGGGTTGGGGGAAACTCCAGGGGGGTTTGGGGGGACTTTTGAAAAAATGCTCCTCTGGTAGGGGACTATCAATGGTTTAAAATTCAGGTTTACGAAATTTTTTTCCCTTTCAAGGGAAACTGGCCTTCACTGACTGGGCTATAAGGAGAGAAAAAGAAGAGAGGGGTTTAACTGCTGGCCGAGGGGTCAGACAACAAGGGAGGGGACGAATGAAAATCAACGAAAGAGAGACGCTGTTTCGAAAAACTGTTTTATTAAGTTTGAAGTGTTATAAGTACTTAAACTTGTTTCTATCCCGAGCAACGCTAGGTATATCAGCTAGTTCTGAATAAATATGCTTTTTTAATAAATATGAGAAAAGTAAAATATTTTTCAATTCAAGAACGGGGGACGCTCATTGAAATTTTATTCAATTTAAATTTTTATTGGAAGTTTGGGTAGAATAAAGTGTTTAGAAAATAGATAATTTTTTTTCCTTGATTCATGCATCACTCATGGTGACCTGAAATAAAGGAATGCAGATCTGTGATTTTTCTTTCGGCAAACGTGTATTAGAGAGTATTAGTAGTTCGACAAATAGTATATAGTCATCGTATAAAAAGCAGATGGTAGCGAAGATATATCTTGCATTTCACTCTGATAATTTTCACGGTGATTTTCCCTGACAAAGAAATCAATAAGTTGGAAAAATCGAGTATCATTTCCTCGGTGAATGACGTGGAATGCCTTTCTCATACTTTTATGACAGATTTATTCGCGGAATCATCACTATATACCTTCGAGCTGGGCGATGATAGTCCTTGTGGTTATTCTCTAAATCAACCGACGGCCTATTAAAAATAGCCCCTGGAAACTAAAAGGACTGTATTACAAACAATGAGTTTAATCAAGTAGCAAATGACATCTCTGAAATATTGATTGTGACAAAGACTTATTATTTTAGAAATGTAGAGTATATCTGATTTAGTATCTTTAATAGTATTGAAGAGTAAAAGAATAATGAGTTCACGGATAGCTTGTCTCATCTGTAGAAGTACTTCATTAGCATATATTCTGGAAACATTTTTCCTAAGGTCAAGAAAATCAGCAAACCATGTGGAAATAAAGAAAGTAATATACAAAAACAAATTTACGGTGTAGCTGCAAAAGGAAAAGTTTAATACATGCGGGATTTTGATGTTAAATGTGTAATATTAAAGTATTTAGTTTTCATTTTTTTTTGTCTGACTTAGTTCTGAAGCCATCAAAATTTTCCGTCTAGTTAATGCAAAATTCTGCTTCGAGATTACTGCCATATAAACAAATAAGGTTTTAGCAAATTTTTGGTCGAATCAACAGACTGTTCATAATTTAATTAATAAAGCTAAAAGCATCTTTAGAAGATTTTCAAAATTAGTTCTTATCAGAAAAAGTAATTAGACTAGAAATAATTCTTTAAGATAAAAATGTTTCATTCTAAAAAGAAATATATAAAATTAAGAGGAACTAACCTAACACGAGAGCCTAAGTAATTTGCGTATTAAGCTTTCCATCTCTCTTTTTTCAGTCTCTTTTATTTCTAGTATTAATATTGAAACTTACTCTTCAGTGAATCTTAGTTAGAACTTTACCAAATATAAAAATATAATTATAATAACATGTGTTATCATTCATTCAGAACGAATTCAGATAGATTGGACCAATTAGACATAACTCCAGACAGCTAAACAGTTCTTATGAAGTACTGATATTATCCATTGTTATTTTGATACGAACAAGGACTTTAAACATATGTATATAACCTAAGTAATATATTATGAAATTCTATATTTGTGTTTTCCAGCCCAAGATATGCGACCTGACAACGTGTAAAACCGGAAAGTTCTATTTCCGGATATATTAGCTATTAACTTTTATTCAGTTTGTTATTGAATCATTTTTAGATTAGTAAACACGCTGAAGTGCATATCAGATTTTGAGATGTCCTAAACGTTCCAGAGTTATCATCTCTTCTAGCGGACGCACCATAAAAATTCAAATACAGATATTAGCTTCTTTTGTAACTTATAAAGCAGACTTACATTGCAAAATTTTAAATTTTATTCAATATGAAAGTATTAATTCTAATCTTAAAATATTTAGCCACAAGAAAAAGAGAAAGACGAAAAGGTTTTTACCTGGGAATGTTAGATCTCATCGTACTGATGCCATAAATCATGGTAAACAAACCCAAAAAAGCAGCCGGAATTAGCATTGTCGTGTAAAATCCGAGCCATGCGAAGTACAAGGCAGTCTTTTCACCGAAGTATCGCCTGAAAGCATGTCTGAAATTTAACATCTGCTTGTACAAAATATTAATCTCTTTAATAGTCTCATTTATTTATTTCAAAAGCTGTTATTGGAACAATTTCTCTACCTGCTGTTTCACTCTGAGCATACTTTTGCATTTGAATGAGCATTCGTAAAATATTAATTGTTAAAGAAGCCTTAGCCCTTTCTCCGTAACCACAAATGATAAAAATGGTTGGTTGAAAACAGCGTGCTCTCTAGCACTACAAAATAGACCTCATTAAGCGGGACCTCATACAGCTGCCCTTCAGAAAAGCATAACATCAACAATCAAGGGAAAGGATCATCATCCAGGCTGCCTCATTATGATGTTAAAGAACAGAGGCCTCATTATTAAACTACTGATTTTCCATTCTAGTAATCATGGTGACCACTGGGGGAAGACGGGTAAAGTTAAGGCATGGCGAAAATGGGTAGAAAGAACTGATATAATATATATCTGAAAGTGCCAGTTAAAACATTCTATTTAAAGAAGTAAACTTAAAACAGTAGACTACCATATATAATGCACACCAGTGGCCTCTTAGGGTAAGGCATGGTATGAGTGAGGAACATGAATTAGAAAACGAAAGTTATGAGTTCTATCCTCTGTCTGTACTCTTACAAGCGTTACTCAAATACTGGCAGACCGATGTAAGCTTTAGCAATGAATTACTCATGGTGGGCTGGATGCTGGAGTCTTTCCTGGTTATGTCCCACAGTCAAACATAAATACGGGCTACTTTCCCTGAAAGCTCTCCAGGTAAACTAGCCGCTTATACGGAAGCTGATTTTTACCTCCGGTACTTCCTACATTTTGACCAATAGAAGCTGCTACAACTACTACAAAAGAAGTCATTCTGACCAAGAGAAGCTGCTAAAGTACTACAGAAGCAGCTACTATTGTTCTCCCTTATCATGAGTCCTTGACACACGGTCTTGGTAGATACACTCGACCAAATGGAATTAGAACCGCCAAAAACTAAGAAAAATATGTATCTGAAAATTCTAGTTAAAATACTGTATTTAAAGAAGTTAACTTAAATCTATAGACAACAATAGTGTAATAAAAATGCAGAAAATAGCAATAACAGATTTTTCTTAATTTAATGTTATAGACAATATAATTCTTATTTATTGAAGAAATTTTTCATTCTTAAATGGGATGGAAAAATTA
>BGPR01025551.1:0-22253 GCA_013235015.1 Araneus ventricosus
TAATTTTTCCATCCCATTTAAGAATGAAAAATTTCTTCAATAAATAAGAATTATATTGTCTATAACATTAAATTAAGAAAAATCTGTTATTGCTATTTTCTGCATTTTTATTACACTATTGTTGTCTATAGATTTAAGTTAACTTCTTTAAATACAGTATTTTAACTAGAATTTTCAGATACATATTTTTCTTAGTTTTTGGCGGTTCTAATTCCATTTGGTCGAGTGTATCTACCAAGACCGTGTGTCAAGGACTCATGATAAGGGAGAACAATAGTAGCTGCTTCTGTAGTACTTTAGCAGCTTCTCTTGGTCAGAATGACTTCTTTTGTAGTAGTTGTAGCAGCTTCTATTGGTCAAAATGTAGGAAGTACCGGAGGTAAAAATCAGCTTCCGTATAAGCGGCTAGTTTACCTGGAGAGCTTTCAGGGAAAGTAGCCCGTATTTATGTTTGACTGTGGGACATAACCAGGAAAGACTCCAGCATCCAGCCCACCATGAGTAATTCATTGCTAAAGCTTACATCGGTCTGCCAGTATTTGAGTAACGCTTGTAAGAGTACAGACAGAGGATAGAACTCATAACTTTCGTTTTCTAATTCATGTTCCTCACTCATACCATGCCTTACCCTAAGAGGCCACTGGTGTGCATTATATATGGTAGTCTACTGTTTTAAGTTTACTTCTTTAAATAGAATGTTTTAACTGGCACTTTCAGATATATATTATATCAGTTCTTTCTACCCATTTTCGCCATGCCTTAACTTTACCCGTCTTCCCCCAGTGGTCACCATGATTACTAGAATGGAAAATCAGTAGTTTAATAATGAGGCCTCTGTTCTTTAACATCATAATGAGGCAGCCTGGATGATGATCCTTTCCCTTGATTGTTGATGTTATGCTTTTCTGAAGGGCAGCTGTATGAGGTCCCGCTTAATGAGGTCTATTTTGTAGTGCTAGAGAGCACGCTGTTTTCAACCAACCATTTTTATCATTTGTGGTTACGGAGAAAGGGCTAAGGCTTCTTTAACAATTAATATTTTACGAATGCTCATTCAAATGCAAAAGTATGCTCAGAGTGAAACAGCAGGTAGAGAAATTGTTCCAATAACAGCTTTTGAAATAAATAAATGAGACTATTAAAGAGATTAATATTTTGTACAAGCAGATGTTAAATTTCAGACATGCTTTCAGGCGATACTTCGGTGAAAAGACTGCCTTGTACTTCGCATGGCTCGGATTTTACACGACAATGCTAATTCCGGCTGCTTTTTTGGGTTTGTTTACCATGATTTATGGCATCAGTACGATGAGATCTAACATTCCCAGGTAAAAACCTTTTCGTCTTTCTCTTTTTCTTGTGGCTAAATATTTTAAGATTAGAATTAATACTTTCATATTGAATAAAATTTAAAATTTTGCAATGTAAGTCTGCTTTATAAGTTACAAAAGAAGCTAATATCTGTATTTGAATTTTTATGGTGCGTCCGCTAGAAGAGATGATAACTCTGGAACGTTTAGGACATCTCAAAATCTGATATGCACTTCAGCGTGTTTACTAATCTAAAAATGATTCAATAACAAACTGAATAAAAGTTAATAGCTAATATATCCGGAAATAGAACTTTCCGGTTTTACACGTTGTCAGGTCGCATATCTTGGGCTGGAAAACACAAATATAGAATTTCATAATATATTACTTAGGTTATATACATATGTTTAAAGTCCTTGTTCGTATCAAAATAACAATGGATAATATCAGTACTTCATAAGAACTGTTTAGCTGTCTGGAGTTATGTCTAATTGGTCCAATCTATCTGAATTCGTTCTGAATGAATGATAACACATGTTATTATAATTATATTTTTATATTTGGTAAAGTTCTAACTAAGATTCACTGAAGAGTAAGTTTCAATATTAATACTAGAAATAAAAGAGACTGAAAAAAGAGAGATGGAAAGCTTAATACGCAAATTACTTAGGCTCTCGTGTTAGGTTAGTTCCTCTTAATTTTATATATTTCTTTTTAGAATGAAACATTTTTATCTTAAAGAATTATTTCTAGTCTAATTACTTTTTCTGATAAGAACTAATTTTGAAAATCTTCTAAAGATGCTTTTAGCTTTATTAATTAAATTATGAACAGTCTGTTGATTCGACCAAAAATTTGCTAAAACCTTATTTGTTTATATGGCAGTAATCTCGAAGCAGAATTTTGCATTAACTAGACGGAAAATTTTGATGGCTTCAGAACTAAGTCAGACAAAAAAAAATGAAAACTAAATACTTTAATATTACACATTTAACATCAAAATCCCGCATGTATTAAACTTTTCCTTTTGCAGCTACACCGTAAATTTGTTTTTGTATATTACTTTCTTTATTTCCACATGGTTTGCTGATTTTCTTGACCTTAGGAAAAATGTTTCCAGAATATATGCTAATGAAGTACTTCTACAGATGAGACAAGCTATCCGTGAACTCATTATTCTTTTACTCTTCAATACTATTAAAGATACTAAATCAGATATACTCTACATTTCTAAAATAATAAGTCTTTGTCACAATCAATATTTCAGAGATGTCATTTGCTACTTGATTAAACTCATTGTTTGTAATACAGTCCTTTTAGTTTCCAGGGGCTATTTTTAATAGGCCGTCGGTTGATTTAGAGAATAACCACAAGGACTATCATCGCCCAGCTCGAAGGTATATAGTGATGATTCCGCGAATAAATCTGTCATAAAAGTATGAGAAAGGCATTCCACGTCATTCACCGAGGAAATGATACTCGATTTTTCCAACTTATTGATTTCTTTGTCAGGGAAAATCACCGTGAAAATTATCAGAGTGAAATGCAAGATATATCTTCGCTACCATCTGCTTTTTATACGATGACTATATACTATTTGTCGAACTACTAATACTCTCTAATACACGTTTGCCGAAAGAAAAATCACAGATCTGCATTCCTTTATTTCAGGTCACCATGAGTGATGCATGAATCAAGGAAAAAAAATTATCTATTTTCTAAACACTTTATTCTACCCAAACTTCCAATAAAAATTTAAATTGAATAAAATTTCAATGAGCGTCCCCCGTTCTTGAATTGAAAAATATTTTACTTTTCTCATATTTATTAAAAAAGCATATTTATTCAGAACTAGCTGATATACCTAGCGTTGCTCGGGATAGAAACAAGTTTAAGTACTTATAACACTTCAAACTTAATAAAACAGTTTTTCGAAACAGCGTCTCTCTTTCGTTGATTTTCATTCGTCCCCTCCCTTGTTGTCTGACCCCTCGGCCAGCAGTTAAACCCCTCTCTTCTTTTTCTCTCCTTATAGCCCAGTCAGTGAAGGCCAGTTTCCCTTGAAAGGGAAAAAAATTTCGTAAACCTGAATTTTAAACCATTGATAGTCCCCTACCAGAGGAGCATTTTTTCAAAAGTCCCCCCAAACCCCCCTGGAGTTTCCCCCAACCCCCTCAAAGATTCAAAATGGCTATATCTATGGAACTTCGATTATCTCTGTAACTAATGATCGGATCAAGTTCCACTTTTTACTGCTTTGTTTGTTATTAAATGGGCTACAAGAATAGCATAATTCATTTTTACGCTTCATCTAATAGTTTTTAGAAATTTAGGAAAATATGTGTAATAAGTAGATTCTTTACTTTTAAAAATTATTTTTGCTATCTATTTTTTATATGTCATATTATGCAAAAATCTTTCCTATAAAAGTTATAGAATACAATTTTTTGAATCTACTGATATATAATTTTATTTCTTTACACTATCTTATCAAAAGTATCCGGACACTTTCGGATTTTCACATTTTTTAGAATTTCTTCGGAAAGACTAAATCAACTACCCTTCAACTTAGACCATGTAAAGAATAGAGTAATTCACGTTTTACAGTGAAAATTCGATCACGAGGGCATTTAAGCGACCGACTAAAAGTTTACGAAGAAAAAAAAAAGAATCTGTGCTCACCCCGTTCTACAGAAAGCTGATAATGATTTGCGAATTCCATCAATGGTTTTGCTTAATATATACATTGCTTACTTGCATTTTCGTAAAAATAGCAAGTATATTCTGGAAGATATAAAGCTTTTCTTAAAAAATTCCAGATTTTCCCGCAACTTTTTTGCTTTTAATATGCAGAGTTTTCCACCAAATTATAGGAAACTTACAGAAAAAATGACAATATATTATAGAAGCATTGTATAAAAATTTGGAATAAATACTTTGAATATTAGAGAAAATATCAGTATTTTTAGTAAATAATTTTTTGCTGCGCATGTGCAAGATATTCCACAAATATCAATTTGTGGAACAAACCTCATAGTTTTGTTTCTCCTAGAGGGAAGTAGAAATTCTGCTCACTGCAATGTTGTTATCTTTTTAAATATTAATGGTACTCGAAGGAATTTTTATAACAGTTGTCCTACATATCTAGCTTTGAAGTTGTGGAAGAAAAATTACGCTATATCTCGCACATGCGCAGTAAAAAATTATGTACTACAAATTCTCATAATTTCTTTCAAAGTATTTATTCCAAATTTTTATACAATGCTTCTCTAACATATTGTCACTTTTTCTGTAAGTTTCGTATAATTTGGTGAAACACTCTACAATTTATAAGCAAAAAACATGCGGGAAAATTTGGGATTTTTAAGAAAACCTTTATATTTTCCCGAATATTTGATTACAAAAATGCATAACCATTGCTGAAAGTTACATCTCGTTATCAGCTTTCTGTGAAACAGGATGGTCAAACTCCATTTTCGCCTTCATCCCTTTCTGGTGGCCCCTCTAATTGCCCTCGTGACCGAATCTTCAATAATATTCTGTAAAATATGAGATAGAATCTATTCTTTTTGTGGTCGAAGTTCAAGGGCTGTCGGTTTAGCCTTCACGGAGAAATTCTAAAAAATGCGAAAATCCGAAAGTGTCCGGATACTTTTGATGAGATAGTGTATGTGCGATGTTAACGTTGGGGAGAGGGAAGAAAGCATGAAGATTCGGCGTGCCACGCGGTTGCCCAGCCATCGCCATCAATGTGACTTCTTGTACCAAAGCTAAATATTTGATCATCTAATTTGAGAATGAAGTAGATGTAAAGGGATTGATTACATCTACTACTTGATGTAAAGTGGATGAATGGAATTATGGTCATTCAATCTACATCTTTGAACTTTGTTTACCAATGAAGTAACAATATGTTATAAAACAATAAAAAATTATTCTACACAATTTTTAAATTATGCCAGTTTGGGTTCGGGTTTTTTCCCTAACCCTTTTCACTAACGGCCATTCCATTATCCACCATTCAAAGACTTGATATGTCGTGGACTGGTAAAATCAGACGTTGTTTAAGGCACCATCGCATGGCTATAAAATCTTTGCAGCATCACAGACCATCTACCCATTACTAACAAGGAATAAATTTTATTCTCTTTTAATTTCCAGATCTTTATAACTTTACATGTGTTGTTTCCATGCATCATTTGTAGCTATTTACATTATGTAAAGCTTTATTCTACTTAAGATGGATGCACACTATCTTCAACAAAATTAGCAATGCAATTAAATTTTATCTGAATCCACGACTGCAACGCTAGAATTAATATTAATTTGGTTTATAGCTGTCATTACAATGTCTACTTCGGCATCTTCTTCAGCTGTAATCACTCTTAGGCCATGATTTTCAAGCTCTGATCCCAGAGCAAACTTCAACTTTCTATTATTGTTTTGTTGCTCAAAAACACAAATGCTGTCTTTCTCGAAATATATTTTCCGTAAAGAGAATGGTGTACTTTTTATTTTTAATTTCCAGAAAAAAGCTAAAAGAACAATAAAGGCATGCATATGTAGGGGAATTGACGCTCTTTAATTGGTAGTTTAATGTATCACGTGTAATTTGAAAATTGAATAGTTTTCGAGATATTTAAAAAAACTAAACATGCAGAAAGATATCCAAGATGGCCGCGCGAGCTTTCCCCCAAGACCGGGGAATTTTAGTATATTCAACAGGAATTCCTCGCGAACATGTGTACCAATTTTAAAACAATGCGATTTAGTGCTTTTTCAAACCATTCATTGACGGGACTGTCAACTAAGATTTTTTACTAATTCATCCATTTTGAAACCTAGTTATTTCAAAAAATATTAAAGCTAAAAGAAAGATAAGAGCATACATTTATAGGGAATTTTACGCTCTTTAATTTTTTAAATCTTTTGTAATTCCATAGTTGAATAGTTTTCGAGATATTCAAGAAAAACCAAAAGATGGGGGAATGAAATCCAAGAGCATGACAAACTTAGAAACCCATTATCTCGGAAACTGGTAAAGCTAGAAAAAAATAAACACATGCATTTGTAGTGAATTTTACACTCTTTAATTTGTTATATCACATGTAATTCAAAAAATGAATAATTTTCGAGATATTATAGAAAAACTTAAAAGGGGGATGAAATCCAAGATGACGACACGAGCTCCCCCCAGAGACCGGGGACTTTCAGTATGCTAAACAAGAGTCCCTCACGAACATGTGTACCGATTTTCAAAACTATACGATTTGCTGTTTTTTTTTCAAACCACTCGTCGTAATGACTGGGCAACCAAGAAGATTCGCGTGGTACGCCGAATCTTCTTGCTGTCTTCCCCCAGCGTTAGCATCGCACATAAATAAATAAAATTGTAAATCAGTAGATTCAAAAAATTGTAGGATTTAACTTTTATAGGAAAGATTATTGCATATTATGACATATAAAAAAAAGTAGAGAGCAAAAATCAAAAGTTTTAAAGTAAGGAATCTATATTTTCACATATTTTCTTATATTTCTAAAAACTATTAGGTGTTACGTGAATATGAATTATATCAAACTTTTAGCCCATTTAATGACAAACAAAACAGTAAAAAGTTGAACTTGATACGATCATTAATTACAGAGATAATGGCCATTTCGTAGACATTGCAATTTTAAAACTTTGAGGGGGCTGGGGGGAGAGCTCCAGGAGGAATTTTGGGAACTTTTGTAAAATTCTCCTCTGGTAAAGATCTATCAATGGTGTAAAATTCAGCTTTACGCAAATTTTTCCGAAGTTGAATGTTTTTGGGTCTTTATCGACTGGGCTATTAGTTTGAATCATCTGGCACGAATCTAGCAGTTCTTGGTACTCTATTTTCCCCTCCCCAGTATTGCTACCGTTGCAACAGAAGCTCTTTCATATCTTTGTCTTTATTGCCATTATTCAGACTACAATGCTCTTCTCTTTCGAGTTTGTGTGACTGCCCGGAAAAAGACCGCATAGTGCTCTTTCTTTTTCTCCTTAGGCCCTCTCCCTCCTTTAGGAACCAGGCTCAATAATCTTGAAGAATTTTACACACTCAATTAGGATCATTTAAAAATTTGGGAAATTAAATGAACATCATTGGATTACTGCGCGACCGTATTAAAAAGCGGTGTATGCTAAGACTATACGAAAAGATCTGCCTTGGAGTTAAAAATGTCTGAAGAAATTATTTTCTTATTTTAACTTTAACAGTGGTAAATGCACGTGAATAAAGGATTTGATGATGCAGTAAATTGGCTTGAATTTAATTTTATAAGAGTAGAAAGTGTTGTTACAAATTGCGTTAAAAGTAAATTTTGAAACGTTAATTATAATTAGAGAAAACAATTGTACCACAATGGAATTAATATTAATGAAAAGATAATTATTAGCTCTTTAAGATGGTGTAAAATTTGTTTTCATGCGATAAAGATTTCAGAAGTTACTGGCGAAAAACGTCTGATTATTAAGCTTAAAAACTGCTTAATTTTCGTTAATACTTATGAATTAACTAATTCTGAAAATTGATTATAGAATAGTTGACCTAGAAATGTACCCCAGAATGTCATGTGGAAATTTCATGTTGCTACTTTGTCGTCAACTTCATGTCAACTTTTGTACTGAAAGTTAGTTCTATAGCTCTGAAATTAAGGAGCTGAAATGTAATTTTCAGCTCTAAATTCGTCCACTTCTTGAACTCTACTCGGGATATTGTATTGGAAAGCTTTCATCATTTAATTCAATTCCACCCTCTTCCATCCTCATAGCACCAATCCTTATGATATACTTGGAAAAAACGTTATATAAAGCAAAGGAATATTTTCTTTTCCTTATATCTCCCGACAAAAGGAATCTACCTTTGCCTTCGGGTTTACTGACCGGAATTTTTTTTAAATTCGTAGTCCCATTAACCCATTAATGCCCAAGTCGCATTTTTTCAATAATATTTTTTGTATTAATATTACTGAAATCACCTGAATAATACTAAAAAAAAATTCTTCCCTCCTAAGCCTAGCGTCTCTATTCAGACAAAGTCCTATTATCCAAAAAAAGAACCCATCAAAATCTAAGATCATGTGAAATTCCAAAAAGGAAACCATCTTCTTACAATTGTATTTATAGAATTGTTAAATGCAAGTAAATGTATTGGTAAATGTAGTTGAACAAACTTATGCTTTTCTTCTTCACATTCCAAAAAATTACTTTTCGAGTTTGACTTGAAAATAAAAAGGCTACATCAGCAACCAAACGCTTGATACGAGCTGCTAACGATTGAATATAAAAGAAAGGAGTACTTAAAAATACTTTTTTGTAAAATTTATATTGAAAAAATAATTCCTGTTTGTTTATGATGCATTTTAGAAGCGTCTCTAAAAAGAGAAGCTAGATATTAATGGATCAATTCTTTTTATACAGCACGCATTTGTGACGAAACATTATTTATTCATTTCAACGGTATGCTCATTCATCGGAAAACAAGCGACAAGAAAAATCAGTTCTCTTTATATTCCTATCTGAATTCTTATCACAAATATTGCGATCATAAAACAGTTTAAAATCATCTTTATTGGCGCATTTTGACATAAGTTATTTTTATCACCAAAGTTTATTTTTATTTCAAAACCTCCAAGGTTTGCTCAACATCGTTAGTGTTTGATCAGAACGTAATGGCTTATCGACTTCAGAATATAAATATATCGTCCTATTAACAAATAACGAGACGATTGCAGCCTCACAAAACGCACGCTTTCGCACACGAAATGCCGAAAGGTCGGAAACTAGTTCACTTCTGCTCGAACGGACTATCTGTCATTATCTTGGCATAAGCATTTTCATTGAATGATCGTTATTTCTGACTCCCTGTGTGTAATAAGGTCCCTGTGACGTTCTGGTGTTCTTTCTACCCCTATAAAAGCCAATGACAGTGAATTGGACATAAAAAAGAGATAATGAAGAGTGCCAATAGCTGCCAAAAATGAAATTGCAAGACTGTTGCATTTTGTTAAAATTAGCTAATACTGAAAGAAACAGAGAAAGAAAGGAAATATGTAAGGTATAAAAGATAAAATATGAAGTTTTTCATAGTCGTTTCTGGGTCCCTCTGGGGGTCACCGCGAGTACACGGATGAAAAGCCGCCAGATAAGTAAGCGAGTTCTTGTTCCACCGGAGGGTACATTGATGGCTTGGGCTTGCCCTCTGCCGGTGACAGTGCGTGCCTCTTTCGGGAGGAGTCGGGCCGTGGCCAATGACGGCCGTTAGGATGTGTACTCACGCCTTATAAATAATTGCAGGTTCGCTTTAAATATGTAACATAAAAACTTTATTTTCCGGCGGAAAACTCATTACTAATTCCCTAGCTTTAGATCCTTCCTGAGTAGACTGAATTAAGTATTGGAATTTGTCTTGAGGAGTTAGACTCAGATCGTTATGTATTTTTGAAAACTGACTCCAAACACGAAGCCATTCCATTAAATCAACATTAAATTTCTTGGGCTCAGTGTTCGGTAATATATACCGTACTGGCATATCATTAACGATCTGAGAATTGCCAGCTTCACCATGATTATCTCTCATAACAGACCATTTCAATCTCAAAAATTTTACCTGATATTCATCCTTAACGGTTAATTCTCTGGTTAAATTCTGGTTAGGTTCGTTCAATAGTAAGGGAGTTATGGAAAAATAAAAATTTCATTCTGGGTGTCCCATTTGAGAACTCATCCGAGATTTGCATCCTCCCTGCAACACATCCCTCAACGATTCAAATCCAAGCAAAGTTACTCTAGTTATTGTGTGGGGGGGTGTGCGCGCGTGTGTGTGTGTTCAAGTACCCATGCCGTCAATAATTCCTAACAACTATCAAAACTACTGTTATTAATTTAATTTAAACATGATTATCTAACTGGTTAATAAATGCATAATTAAGGTGTATTGATCAGTATACAATAGTCATAACTTTTATAATATTTTTCTGTCATTTTCTCACAATGCATATCTTACACTGAAAAGAGATAATACTCAATATTTAATAGGACAGACACAATATTTAATTTGATATTTTATATAATATTTATAATTAAAGATTATTTGCTTATTCACTATTTCATTCTACGATTAAACTCGATAAATGTCTATCTACAATTTTCATGACTCCCCGATGCATTTCTCTGAAAGCTAGAAATCTTTTAGCTTTTATTCCGTCTGATTTATCACATGTGTTTCAGCAAAGAGATTTGTGACCCAGATGGCCCAGGTTCCTTCCCTATGTGTCCCCAGTGCGATAAGCGATGTGATTACTGGACGCTTAAGGATGGATGTTTGTTTAGCCAAGTAAGTCCTAACAATTATTATTACCGTCAAAAGATTATTCTGCCAAGAAATAAAGGCCTTCTGTTATGTATGAAGAAGTAGTTCCGAATCGACATGGATTTTTCTTGTTTCGTATCGCTTTATTTATATGCAGAATTGTAATCCTCTATTCTTTTTATATTAATCTTTCTTAGTTTCGTAGGAGCATATTACAGGGTGTCCACAAATTATTGTCGAGGTTTCCTTACCTCATAACTTTTGATTGAAGAATATGATGATAAATATTATTCATAAAGTATTACTCAAAAAGTTTTTTTTAATTACACAAACAAAGTTAAATGATATCCAAATGGTACCCTTTCGCTGCATGTAATCCATTGATCCAATTGTATTGCTTGAAGTTGTTGGGTCGGCCGTACAAAACATGGCAATGTATTTTGCAGACGGAGATCGGACCAGATAAGGGAGGGGGAAGGGAGGGAAATTCGAACGATAGGTTTTATACATTTAAATAAAAGGCTATTAATCTGAGAGGAAAAGTTTAAAAAGAAATTTATAGATAGTAAAAAGATCTATAAAATGAGTCGTTGAACGTTAAGATAGCTTAATTAGGGCAGGAGTATATTTTTAAAAAACCATAAATTTTGGAAATATATTTTTAATTTTTTTACAATTTAAACGAATTTTTTGAGATTTCACGTAAATACGCATTATATAGTAGGGTATATCTGGTAAAAATTTCAGATCCATATCTTTATTAATGTTTGAAAAATTCAACTTTTTCGAAAAAAGAAAGTCGTCGGAAAATGCCTGTAAGTGCTTTTTTATCAGTCCAAATTCGCGGACAGAAATAAAATTCTACTTTAAAAATGATGTTCTACAATTTCAAATGCCTTTATAATGGTAGATTTTCAATAGAAAGTGGTGAAAATTAATAAGTTATCATTTTGTCTCGCTTATTTTGCCTGGACTCATTTTCCCCAAAGGGAAAATTTTTCTGCGATGAGGGCAATTCGTTTGGGCATAGTAAATGAGAACAAAATATTAAATTAAAACCTAGTTTTCAGAACTTTTCACTGAAAATCGACCATTATAAAGGCATTTGAAATTGTAGAACTACACTTTTAGAGTAGGGTTTTTTTTTCTCCCTGCGAATTCGGATAGATAACCAGCGAGAGTGGCCTCCCCGAAACTTTCTCGCATACGACCAGTAATGTGGAGTGGGTAGGTAAATATTCTTGGGGTATTTACCCAAAGCCTTGTTATTTTGAGAAAAAAATTATGAATGGTGATTTACAATGAAACATATCAAATTCATGAATTCCTGAAACTTAATATTTTGCAAAAAGAATTGCGTATGTTCTAAATTTTTACTCGCACTGAGGTACCACAACTTTATTCAACGTTTTTGAGTACGAAATCTTACTACAGATATCACGCAAGATTTCACCATACCTTCCATCTGGAAAATGTCAGAATGAAGTTTCGTTTTGGGGGTTGCCATAATTTCCGAAGCGCTTGTTTGCGGCTCGCTACAATTTCCTTTGTAGACCGACAAGTTCAAACGCCAACCATACTAATTTGAGTAAAATAAGTATGCGATTATACAGACCTACAGACAGTCAACCCTTTGTCGAATTTTATACGGACCTACATTCATGATGATAAAACTGTGTACCAAATGTTATCCATCTAGGTATTCAAGTTTTTGAGTTATAGTGTTCGCATGACAGCGGACAGACATACAGGCAGACTTCCCATGAACGGATTTTGTACAAAACTTGAAAGAAACCTACAAATCATGTGTAAAGATCACATATCAAATTTCATCCCCGTAGCTCTAATAGTTTTCGAGTTATCGTGTTCACAGACAGACAGACATAATTCCAAAATTGTGTTTTTCGGACTCAGGGAGGTCTAAAACGTGGAGTTTCGTCAAAATCTCGAGTTCGAATTTTTTGACGATTACAATACTTTCTCTTTGTACACTAGTCCAGTAAAATGGTACATTTTGGTATGCAAAAGGTCGGGTAGTTTTGATTTTTGGATATGTTGTTAGTGTTGGGCGCGTGTCGTAAAATCCAAGTTTTCGACCTCGTCGCGCCAAGGCGCGCCACTTGAACAAAACATCAAAATTTTGGATATTTTCTAAATTTTTTCACAATATCTCCAGAACGGTTGGTTTTATAGAAAATATTATCCTTGACAATTTTAAAGTAGAGTAAATTTGTCCCAGTTTGAGCCCAAAATCAGCTCTGTAACTTAAATAGTGACCAAGACACAGGCTTCCAAAAAATCAAGATTTTCTCAAAAATTTATGAAAATTGTTATTTTTCGTCAATTTTTGTTGAATATATCCTAAACTAATATAAGGTGTTTAGAGCATACGTCATATGGATCAATTTTAAAGGTGAGTAAATTTGCTATAAATAAAGCACTATAGGATGTTTCTACGACTTATATTTCAAGATATGCAGTTGTTCAACGAAAGAACGGTTTAGAAATGTTTGACATCATAAAACAATTAAATAGTCTCAAAAAATATGTACTAAGTTTATATAACAAAAGTTAAAATTTGGGCAGTAGTTGTTAGGCATAAACCATCTAATATATGTTATTTAAAGTTTTTGCCTTTTTGACGGGCCAGGACGGAAATCTTCAAGCTCTGTCTGCTGCTCCTTGTCCTCTTCATCCATCTGAAGATATAAATCTTCTATATCTTCGTATATAAAGTTATTTATTGACTATGGCGTGTCGTCTTCATCTTCAATGCTGTCCTCAAGTAGATTGATGTCTGACACGTTTTCGCACGCTTCTCCCAGAGAACAAGTGCACAGGGAAGAACATATAAGACCTGCTTTCCGGCAACCACAAGCATTCTTGCGCCTTTTCTTGCAGCTGCAAGATATAATTTTCAAGAGGGATTCAGAAGCTGCATCTCTTTCCATTTTGCGTGGGGAGAGGTCGAATCGGGTAGGTACCCAGCCCCACTCATTTTTTCATGTCCTAACCACTTCTCTATCTGAAAGTAAGCTCTTAAGGCATGAAATCGTGCTGCATCTATGGTTGGGGTAAACGTGCTAGAGTGGACCTTGCTTTAGTTGCTGATTGGGTAAACAGCGTGTAAGTGATTGAGATCACATGCAGAGGTTCTGGGGTTACCTCCATATAAATGAATCAGAAACGTTTCGCCTGACTTAGCCTCTTGCTCAATGGTAGCTTCAGAGTTGAAAAATACTTGTATTTTTTCTTCCAGGTGTCGGTTTTTTTTCTAAAAAGGAAAATTTTGTTTTCCCATGGCCGAATAGTGCACTCGAAGTATCACACCCACTGAAAGCGTGAATGAACAAAATCATTCTGCTGAATTTGTATTTAAATGACGTTGTGGAGTATAACACATCAGGCGTCCTCCCTTTTCCACATTTTCGGAAGCACAAGTTATCTTTCATTGGAGCTAACCCCGTTAGAAGGACTAAAAGGTCAATGCCTTCACCAACAACGAAAATAGTATCATACTGAGATTTAACAGAAACAGCAGTTTCAACAATTAGTACGTCTGCATCCTCTACTGCCTGTTTAACTGTTACATCTGCTTTTTGTAGAAACTTTTTCAAGAGGTCAATGAAACGCACCTTGTTTCTTTCATTTGCTAAAAATTGTTCTTGAGAAATTTCTGGACATGTGGCTTCATTGAAGATTATCTCATGGGATGAATGTAAGTTTGCTCGTCGAATGAGTTCTGCACTTTTGGCGCTATTTCCATTCACATCAGAAGGTTATTCATCAAACACTACGGCTACGTTCGATCCATAACGTGTTTGTAAGTATGTCAGATAACTCTTAGCAATGTCCTCGAAATTCATGTTCCGCTGCCAAACAACTTCGTGAAGTAAGTGGCCTCCATCTACCACTACAAAATTATTTTTACCTTGGACAGCATCAATTTTGGTTGGTGTGAACCCTGAAAACAGGGACGATTTAGTTCCCTTTCGCATTCCCTCATCATTAAACAGTGACAAAGGGAAAGGTGACAGTTCAAATGTGAAAAAACATTTTCAAGTCTTCATCTGACTATTTGGCTACACAATTTCTGTGGAAGAGGGTTAGTGGATCCACAGTAATTTTCTCTTTCCCAATTTTAGCACTGTTGTTAACAGAAGCAAGTGTAATGACTTTATCTTTACGCGCTTGAATTTAACGTTTCCGAAGTTGCCACCAACAATTCTGGAGATTCCCTCGCAACCAAGTTCGTGAGACAAGTGACAATTAACATCCGCCGTTCCTATTACACAACTGCTTACTGACAACAGCACATCATTTATGGGGAATGGTATGTGTTGAGAAAACCACTTTATATTAGTTTAGGACATATTCAACAAAAATTGACGAAAAATAACAATTTTAATAATTTTTTGAGAAAATCGTGATTTTTTGGAAGCCTGTGTCTTGGTCACTATTTAAGTTACAGAGCTGATTTTGGGCTCAAACTGGGAAAAATTTACTCTACTTTAAAATTGTGAAGGATAATATTTTCTGTAAAACCAACCGTTCTGGAGATATTGTGCAAAAATTTAGAAAATATCCAAAATTTTGATGTTTTGTTCAAGTGGTGCGCCTTGGCGCGACGATGTCGAATACTTGGATTTTACGACACGCGCCCAACACTAACAACATATCCAAAAATCAAAACTACCCGACCTTTTGCACAGCAAACCCCTATTTTCTGGCGGATTTACTGGATTACACTTCGTATACGAGAAAGTATAAAAAGTACTTACAGGCATTTTTCGACGACGTTCTTTTTTTCGAAAAAGGTGAATTTTGCACAAAATAATGAAGACATTGATCTGAAATTTTTACCACATAAACCCTACTATATAAGGTTTACCTAAGTGAATTTCAAAAAATCCATTTAAATTGTAAAAAAATTAAAAATACTTTTCCAAAAAATTTACGTTCTTCTAAATTTACTCCTGTCTTAATTAAGCTATCTTAACGTTCGACAACTCATTTTATAGATATTTTTACTCTCTAAAATTTACTAATTTAAACTGTTCTTCTCAGATTAATAGCCTTTTATTTAAACGCAAAAAACCGATTGTTCGAATTTCCCTCCCCCGCGCCCCCCCCCCCTTATCCGGTCCGATCTCAGTCTGCAAAATACAGTGCCATATTTTGTATGGCCGGCCCAACAACTTAAAGCAATAAAATTGCTGTTTTGTATTTTTTTCATGTTAAAGTACATTTCGACTGGACTAAAAGATTTTTTTTGGTAACTGCTACCTCTTAGATGTTTTGCTGTTCTTACTTCGGCTAAGATGCTTAAATATCGGTTATAAAGATTACATGCATTTTACTAACCTTAACCTAGACACATCGAGACTGAACCTGATTTCTAGCCAACCATCGATGCCACGAAAGATTGACATGAGGTGAACTTTGTTTGTGTTATTTAAAAAAAAACTTTTTGAATTGTACTTTATGAATATGAAATAATATTTATCGTCATGTTCTTTAATCGAAGGTTATGAGATAAGGAAACCCCGTTCTAATTTATGGACACCTTATAAATTAAATGTAACGTCATCGCCAGCTGGTGTCGGTTGTGCCTTATATTTATTATCTGATTTTTATTTGTTTAGCATTTGTATTCATATTTTTTCTTCTATCTGCCTCGCATGTCTTAAAACTAGTTAAATAGCATTGTGTTATGTTGTACACTGCATAATTAGTGTTGCTAATTATTTATATAAGTGTGCCTATTATACAGACAATTTTTTTTTTCAGGATACACATTGGAATCGTATATTTAGTCTGTTCTCTGCAGCTTACATAATATTTTTTAAATTAAAATTTTAACTTCCAACATTCTTTTCCCATGAGTTCGTCAACAGTCAGAATAAAAACACATTTAGAAATGGTCTAATTGTTTTATTTATGATGTTTCTTGATAATTTTAGGAGATATTTCAATTTAATGGATTATATGATTTATCATTTCCGATTTTCGAAATTCAGATTCATATAAAGTTTCTGAAAAGAAAAATGAAATAGAGAAAATATGATTGTTTTCCAATACAATCTCAGCCAATAAGAAAGTTCTATTCAATGAATGTATACAATCGAAAAAATTCTATTTTCGATCAGATATTAATTCCAAAACGAAATGGTACAAAAGATTATAAATATCTGTCAATGAATTACTTTTTTTAATCGTCGATATTTTCAAAGCCAAAAGGTGTCAGCCTTGTTTATTAGATTCAATTAGAGAAATTTAAAAAAAATGTAACTAAGAAATATTTTATAAAAGGTCAGTTTTAAATAATTTTTAATTATATAATTATAATTTTGTCCCATTTAAAATAAAGAAGTTAATTTAAAGCCTTCAGAATAAAAATGTCGAGTCTTTCTAATCTTATTATATACTTAATTTTCCAAATATAAATTAACCGTGTTTTCTTTCAGAACTTTTGTCGAGAGGTTATTAATCGAAAATTCTGTTTATTTCCAGTTCAGTATAAGCTCAAAGGAAAATTAATATTTTTTTTTATAAAAAGATTCTTCAAAATATCAGTCATAAGCTTAAATATATTTCAAAGCCAAAAAAAACCCATTAGGTGTTTTTATTTGCAAATAAATATTGAAGTACATTAAAGTATGTATATCTTAAGCTATTTAAAAAGAAGTCAAAGTAAGCCAATCTGTTCTCTTCATATGCAAAGATAGTTAAAATCGGTTGCCTTTTTATGAAACGCATTATACAGAACTTATTTTAAAAATCCTATATATATGTTTATACCATTCTTTTCAGAATTTGTTTACTTTTATCATAATATTGTTGGAATTTCAAAAATTTTCATCGTCTTAAAAATAGCATCGAATTCGTAGTCATTAATTTCATTTCTTTCTCTTCATTGCATAGCATTTTTTAGTTTAGCAGAGGACATATTAGGTGGCAAAGCCACACAAGTTCAAATACCATGAAACAACAATTGCCAGGTGTTGCTGAGCTTCCTAGTATTTCAAATTAGTGTTTTTCTTCTAAATATTTTTGAAGGAGAAAGGATTTTAGCTATAACTAAAATGATTATTTTTCTCTAAGTTTACGCTAATCGAACAGAGAAATCCTCGATTACCCCCTTAGCAGTGTATTTTTCTGTACAGTCTAATGAGATTACCCCCTTCTGTTGTCGTATTTATTCAACTATGAGCCCTTAGAGCATTTGAGATGTTAATGGATTACCGATAATTTTTGTATCGAATGATAACGTCTGTGAGTGACTGAATTTTAAATTACGAGTGTAAGAATGCCATAATTCGCAAGAACTGAGCTCAGGCATCACTGTTAAGGGGTTAAACAATTACTCTATACCAGCGGTTCCTAACCTTTTTGGTTGTGCGAACCACCTGTTGTGTAAACAATAATTCGAGGCCCACTAATTAAATATACCAGTAAAAAAAATACAAACGCATATATTTATACATATACTGTATGCATGCATATGTCAGTAATTAGTTAAGCTTTTACTTACTGTAAAATGTTTAAAAATACATTGTTTTATAAAGCAAAAAACGATTGAAGACTCTTGAGGCTTCCCTGACTTCGACTCCTCACTAGCGTTTCGCCACCATAGGTTGGGAACCGCTGCCCTGTACAACTTAAATGTTAAATAAATTTTGTTTCTTCTCTCACCATAGTTATTTTTTCCCTTACAGATTGTACATTTGTTTGATAACGCAGCTACTGTAGGATTTGCGGTTTTCATGTCCTTATGGGGTAGGTACAAAATGGGACCGATTTCGGGGTCAAGATATATAATTTATATAATTATTTTATTTTAATATTATTTATGTCTTACTAACACTTTATATCGAGGAGTAAGCAAATATAATTATAAAATTCTGCCTAAGTATTAAAGCAGAGTTGGACTCATTTTATCAGGAAAGACAATTATCAAAAAATATGTACCATTCTTTTAAACCCGCTATGCACATTCATTATCATTTTGAATGTTTTTCAAAACAGGTTTTCATTATTGAGTTCGCAGCCTTTAAAAATAATATCTGCTAGACGCACAGCATATTGTAGTATTGAATGTTGAAACAACTTAAATGCGTATTCTATTAAAAAGATAGAACTTAGAAAATATGCTTTAAAAATTTCTGTGCAGTTTAAAGCTAAAATAAAGTTATATTGTTATTTTATATAGCATAACAGCACCCGCACGCCGTTGCCCGTGGCATCTTGACATCAAAAAAATTTTTTAAAAAAGGCCACAATGACAAAAAATAAAGTTTTAAAAACTACACCCCACAATAATATCAATTATTGTGAGATGCATCAATATTTATATCCAGGCGATTTTCGACGGGGTAGCCGAACACTTCTCCTAAATACCACGAAAGCATAAGCATTCATCAGTTTTCTTTATTTTTATGAACTCCCTAATTGTGAGTTATCTGAAAACTATTTTTTTTTTGTATTTTACACAGTGCATATTAACGCAATAAATGCTTTCTATTTAAATACATGTGATTTCCTGCGCGCTTTGTTAGAAAGACAGGACCCCGGGCCTCGAATCAGTGCAAGGAACGCGCGTCCTTGCGGGTAAAATTTTTTCGGGAAAACTGACTGTTTCTTAAAAATTTCTCAGAATTCACTAAATTATGAAAAATAAACAAAACAAACAAAAATAATCGAAACAAACTTCATTTAAACGATAATTGTTTGTTCTATCTGATGCTGTAGTGTTTTCTTCCTACAATTATCAGAATCGATATTATGGAGAGATGAGAGTGGAAAATCATAGGAAAAATTTTTTTGCTATTCGTCTGTGGATTAGATGGACAGTGTACACCCGCCCAAGAGCATTGCTGGATCTTATTTCTGCTTGTTCTAGTACAACCTGCTCTTGTTTTCGACCTTGCCATACCTTGTTTCTATTGTTCTAAGTGTTGTACTTGGATACTTCATTGTGCAATAAGATTCGTGGAAACTCATCTTGGGTTCAAAGTCTGAAGAAAGATTGTGAGTGTTGTTTCCCCAGGTGCTTGCCACATTGAGCAGCATTTTCTGTCGTGATGTAGACTCTCTGACCATTTTCCAGGTGGACGCTTAGATTAATCACGGTGAGGTGTCGATCGTGAATCGGTAAGTTGAGTATTCTCCATACTGCTTCGTTGCTGCTGATATATCTCCCCATTTGATACTGGTGGATTTCATTTAGGTCATTTCCTCCACTGGTGAGTTCAAACATAGCTATGTCGGATCCTTTGTTGACATACTTACAGACGTACTTGATAGGCTTCACAGAATTGCAATACTCTACGTTGATATGAGCATTGAAAATTTTTGTTAACAAAGGGCAGTACGGTACAATCCAAGTATTGTCCACCGACACTTCTAATCCTCGAAAACGGATGTTTGCAATAAACAGCCCATCTTGTGAAGGCCTACGACGATATAGTGGATATCTGTCCCGTTTATGTTTCTTTCAATAATTGCGTGGGTATCGCTTTGTGCAAATTCCATCCTTTATATATGGAGAACGTTGATTTATGCTTCGCATGGGTCGTGCAACATCTGCTTTGTTACAATGCAAAAAAAGATCTGTGTCTTCTTGTGGATTAGAGATTTCTGCACTAATAAAGTCATCCACTCTGTGAACGTGTAATGAGTCTTTGCGACAAATGAGAATGTGGGCATGAGGAAGTCCTCACTTCTGCCACTCTATCGTATACATATGACACTTAACTTCTCCAAAAATCTTTGCCTTTGTGATAAGATTCGTGAATATTTTTTGCTTTTGATGAAAGACTCTTTCCAACAAATCATGAAGATCCTGTGATTTTTGCCGAACAAAATAGTTCTTGCTGCATCTCCATCCAGGTGACTATTTTTCAATTCAGCAAATTACGTTAGACGTTCAAAATAAACGTCATTAAAACGATAATTGTCTGCTCTATCTAATGGCCATCGATTGTTTTTTCTATGATCATTATTTCTCATGGATCGGCCAAAAACGTTCGAAAAATCACTCTGAACAACACAAAACATTAAATAAAAGATTAGATTAAATTTTAAAATTAGGGCTTCGAGGTGCATTAAATCACCATTACGACTACATGTGTGCCAAATTTCGAGGCTGTAAGTGCAATATTTTTCGTCTAAACATCACACGCATACAAATAAAATTGCCTTTTATCTGTATAGATTCATATACGTAATATCTCAGAGAGCTTGGTTTACAGATTCTACAAAATTTTGGTGAAATAAAATATGGATGCAAAATGTATTAGGATATTAACTCAGCTTTCACCAATAAAAGAGAAATACGCAATTAAATATTTGTTTAAACAATGAAAACTGTTTGAATTGCGTTGCAACAATGAAAAGTATTGTTGTAAATTATACCAAAAAATATTTTTCAAAATTTATTAAAATTAGAGAAAATATTGAAAGGCAACTCTTTTGTTTAAAACAAACTTTTAGACTTTTAAAATAAACTGCATTAGAACGGAAATTGTTTGCTCTTTCTTATTGTGTGTCTATTTTCTTGCTACGATTATTAGAAAAAATGCAATGGAGAAATGAATACGAAAAATCACCCAAAATACCACAAAATACTAAATAAAACATTTTCTATATTGAATTTTAAAATTTTGGCTTCGGGTGCATTGAATCACCACCAGGGCTACCTGTGTGCCAAATTTCAGGGCTGTAAGTACAATATTTTACGTCTGAACATCGCAAGCACACACACACAAACATTGCCTTTTATATATAAAGAGATAATTCATATTCTTCTGAATTTTGCTGTCTGACTTTGCATAATTTTTTAGAATCGATGGCAACGAGATAATTATTTGACAGGTTAAAACACGAGAAATAATAATCTTTTCTGCTCGGAAAATACGGTTGCTTTTCAAATCCTATCCATTCACATTAAACGTGATGTTTAGAAAACTGGTAAAATGAACTGAAGTCCTAATAAAATTAACTGCTTCATTGGCTTTATTATGCATAATTCTCTGTCATTTGTGCGCGTGCAAACAAATACATATACAAAATTAAAACGGGAAAGAAATATGTTTTATTTAAAAATAAAAAAAACTATCCAAACGATAATTTAAATGATAAGAAATGTAATAAATATTATTGAAAAGACTGATAGAGAGAACAGGGAGAATTGCTACAAAACTTTTTTTTATTTACTTTGGTTAAATGTTTCCCGATTTTCAAGGCGCATTATCTTCATAATTTCCATCATTTTACAAACAAATTAAATGCATTCGAGTAGAAAAGCTGATAAATGTAAATGGATAAAATGACGAAAAATTTTTTCATAGTTTAAACTAAGTGATACGCTTTAATACAGAAATATTCTTTTATGTTATTATATTCAACGTGTATCGTTTTTTATCGAGATGTGCTTTCCTATTTGTTAAAACAGCAACCATGTTCATGGAGTTTTGGAAAAGAAAACAAGCTACTCTGGCATGGGAATGGAATTTAGCAGATCTGGATTATGGAATGGTAAGTGAAAAATAACAAAAAGCAGATTCAACAATCGAACAGAATCAGTAATGGAGTTCTCTTCTACGA
>BGPR01025552.1:4709-22251 GCA_013235015.1 Araneus ventricosus
CATAAAAATTTTGTATCGGCGTGACGAATGTCAAGCCTTATGGCTTATGTAAACCAAAATACTTTAACTTTACAGACTTTACTCACCTGACAATAAGCATCATAAAAACAATACAATACTTTCAATAATTTAATTAAAAAAATACAATGAAATAACTAGCCAAAAAATGTCTTCGATCGCGTCAACGCTACAAGTACAAGTGGAATGACTAGAAAAGTAGGAAAATTTTCGAACCTGTCAAGCCAGAAAGCAATATTATCACGTTTTTATTATTTTTTTAAAAAAGAGAAATTATAAGAGCAAACAGTTGTCGTGATTTTAAATAAAATCAAGAATTTTGACTGAGCTCTGGCGGGGACTGCAGCCGATAGCCCCCCCTGGATTCGCCACTGAGTCTAAACATATACATAACATAAACAACAGCAGTATTATCGGTAATAAGTGCATTGTTTATATGCAACTTATCTATTACTGATCTACACATAACTTTTGGCTTTTGATAGAATTTTTGCTGATTAACCATCTTTTCATAAACAACAGTAAATATTGCATAAAGCAGGAATTTTAGTTACGAGCTTTTCTATAATAGCAGTGGCGAATCCAGGGGGGGCTATCGGGCTACAGCCCCCCCCCCAGAGCCAAGCCAGAATTCTTGATTTAATTTAACATCATTACAACTGTTTTTTCTTAATTTCTCTTTTTAAAAAAATAATAAAAACGTTTCAACATTGCTTTCTAGCTTGAAAGGCTCAAAAATTTCGCTACTTTTGTAGTCATTCCACTCGTACTTGTAGATTTGACGCGGTCGAAGACATTTTTTGGCTAGTTATTTCATCGTAATTTTTATTAAATTATCGAAAGCATTGTATTGTTCTTTATGAGTCTTATTGTCAAGTGAGTAAAGTCTGTAAAGTTAAAGAGTTTTGGTTTAATTTAGACTGGAAGTTTGACATTCATCGCGACGATACAAAGTTTTTATGACCTCAGCCCCCGCTCCCCCCCAGACCGGAATCCTAGATTCGCCACTGTATAATAGTAAGGTGACCAACTTTTTTACAATGAAAAGGAGGAGGGAAATAAATAGTATAGAGGAACGAGACTCAAGTTTGTGTGTTGTGCTGCTGAAGAATCCAGTTAATTTTAGGAACCATTTTTATTAGGCTACGTTCCACAGCACAGAACATTAAAGTTACAACACACAAGACAAAACAGAGCACAACATGACGAGACAAGAATGACAGAGAGGCATCATGGGAAGAAGATGGCTCCAGTAGCGCCACCTACCATAGAAAGGAGAAGGCAGCTGATTGTAAGCGCTACAATAGAAGAAAAAATATCGTTAATAAAAGAAATATTTTGCCTATTGCAACAGTAATACAGAATACACTACAATATGATAAATGCATAATAAAAACATTTTTAACATTTTAAGTTGTATTTATGCTTACATACCAGTCAATTATTATTTAAATGATTTCTTTTCCATAAAATGAATACATTTTGTCAATGTATCATCTTCTAATAATATATTGGAAATATCTGAACAAGAAATATCCTTCATATTGTGTTTTACGGCAAGAGATTCGTCTAGAGTGTCAATATTCAATCTCGATTTTTTACATGTCCAAGAATCATTAGCAATTGGAAATACTCTTTCAAGTGCTGCATTAGTTCCAGGAAAGTATAACAAAACTTGAACAAGAATAAATAAATTTTCGCATGGAATATGTTCATTTTTGAAATGGCTGAATATTTCCACCCATCTTTTATCCATTTCATTGTGTTAATTTTCCCAAAGTATTGTGATATTCGTAACGAATTTTTACATCCTCTTAAAGATCAAAACATTAGCTTTTCAATGATACCAATTTCATTTCCATGTTTAATTTTAATTCATTTTTGAAAGTTTTTTCAAATACAATTTCTAACAATGTTTTTACTGTTATTGTCTGCCGTTTTTTCTTTTTTGGAGCATGCGCGATTTTTTTACATTAAAACTATAAAGACAAGAAAATATTTTATCCCGAGCCACAAGGTATCAATGGTGTTTACTATGCGTACGAAGTCGCGGGCATAAGCTAATAGGATATATTACAGTCAGTATAGTTTAAATTTAAGTTAAATAACATAAAATAAGGTTTTATTATAATCTCGATTCTCCGATCAATTATTCGCACTTTCCAAAAAAATATTTTCCCTCTCGTCCATTGCCGGGCAAAAAAGAACGTGATTTTAAAAAACAGCATAAGTATACAGTTAAATGTTCGATTACATACTCAATTACGTCCGTCACGTGACTGTGACGTCGCATGAATGAATTCATTACTCTTATCAAAAACTGGAGGGGAAAAAAGAAAATAGAAAAAGCCTTGGGGATTTTTTTTTTCTTTTTTCGTAATAAAAAGTCTTTTGATATCTAGGATTCTTAAAACCATAAACATTCAGAATATGCCTTTTATATTAAGTATGCAATCCGAAGAGAATTCATTCTGTGAAAGAAATCTTAATAGCGAGTGATACCGGTATCTTTCTCCGGCAAAACGTCTCGAAAGAGAGATACAGAGTATCTCTTTTCGATTATCTCCGGACTTATCTCCGATACCGATACGTAACTCAAATATATCTACCCTTGCGACTCGAAATGCCACTTGAGAGGTTCAATTGAAGTGATACACTCGACCGAACCTGTCACTCACGATCACTTTATGAATGAAATTGATTATGCAACCTTATCAGACGGACGTAAAGACTCCGTTCACTAAAGACCAGGGTTCGACATCCTGTTAATTGCAGCAGGTTTGAAAGAAATTCGTTTTGAAAAATTGGCAGACTGGAAATTATTGGGTACAAAGAGGGTCTTAAAAGTCTGCTGCACTTAAAATCGATGCAAGTTGATAAAGTTTTACGATCAAGAGAAGAGAGGATTGTGAACTAATAATATCACACGTAACTTTAGCTGCGAATAGTTTATTATTAGTTTGGTCATTCAAAAGCTGCGTAAGCTTTAAGGTATCCGAACACGTTCGAAAGTCGATTTTCGACCAAAATTCCATTTTTTTTTTATTTTTGATGTTTTCGATAGTTCATTCATTTACCTTTCTAAAACATATTTACTTTTGTCGGTACGTTAATTAGAAGATGAAATATTAATTGTTTTATAACAAACCGAAAACCGGAAGTGGGCGTTTAATTAGCCGAAAGTTGTCATTTAAAGGGACAGAAACCTGTCAAAAATTCTTTTAAACTCCTTTTTTGCAAGCTAATATGATGTCAGTATATTTTTAGGAATTTTTTTTAAAGTTCAGATACATAATTTGAACGCGTGGAAAAACTAAAATTTGATTTTTCTCAAAATTAGATTTTATGCATATTTTTCAAACTTCAAACATGATAACTCAAGATATTATCATTCGATTGTTCTGAAATTTTGTGAACACTTTCTTCAAATGTTTCTCTAGTGAATGTACTAGAATAATGTATATTGTAACAATATTTTTAAAATTATGGTCTTTTATTTGAAAAATGACATAGAAAATTTGCTGAAAATCTTATAATGATTGTTCGATTAGCTCTAAAATTTTTATTTATCCAAAGAATGTTAAGATTCTAGTACAAGCACTAGTCCATAGTATGTAGTTTATTTTAGTATTAGTTTTATTTGAATTATTACAAAAGTTTGACCTGTAGCATGTTTGAAGTTTTGGGAAATTTCCTCTAAAAAGCAGCAGAAATTCAAGAATTTTGTAAATTTATAATAATTTATACTCAAAAATCATACGCTAATATTAATCTTTATTAAATTCGAATCTAAAAAACGTATTTTGGTGTTTCTATTTCACAATTTAAGAAAAAAGTGCTCCGAACGTGTTCGGATACCTTAACTACTTAGTGGTTCTCGACTATCATGACTTAAATTGGTGCTTTTATTTAACCTTTTTCATGTTTGTCAATATGAAGTTTTATAATTCATTTTCCACTCGCTTCTTGATAAACTAGTGCAGAAATTTTGTACAATTATGTGTTCCCGATGACAATAGAATATTTAAATATTTTCTAAGCACATATCGATTAATCTATTAGTTTTGAACAAATACGAAAGACGCCATTTTGCATTGAATTTATATAATTATAACAGTACATTAAAGCGGGCGGCAATGAATTTAAAAACAAAATTCCATAAAACTTATAAAAATAATTTTTAGAATGTATCAAATACTAAAAAGTAGATAGTAAATATTATTAAAATTAATTTAAAAAGAACAACCCTTTAATTAGCATGCTAAAAAGCATAAATTAGGGGGGTCCGAATATCGCCCACCCCGGTTTCTTCTTAATTTTTAGTGGTACTAACGCAGTACTCGCACGGCGTTGTCCGTGGAATGAGGATTGGGGGGAAAAATGCCCACAACAGCACGAAAAAGTTTTGAAAACAAAATCAAAACAAAAGATACACATTATTGATTTTCCCGCTTATTTTTCTTTGCGATAGTGGCATCTATCAAAGCAGAAATGTATATTATTATTGAGATGATGATGACGCGAATGTAATGACGTCACCTGCCGGAAGGAATCGGATTGTATTGAAAGCATATGACGTCACCTGCCGCGAGAAAGGTCACGCACCAACCAATGAAATTGCAACAATTTATTCTGGAATCGCCCGGAGAAACTCTCGCTGCTAAATCTCGCTAGCAAAAAAACTGTTTGAACTGATCAGGGCAAAATTAATTACAACGAATGAAAAAAGATATTTTAACCGTTCTTGTTTTAAATCCGACAGAAACTTTTCAGTTATAAGCTGAAAAAAATTAAAATTATAGAGATGTTAGAACGTCAGATGCAAGAATTTGAAGAAATCGTTATTAAAAATTACGATAAAAGTGACTGTTTTTCAAAAATTTCTCAAGCTCAGTATATTACGTTAGACGTACGAAACAACTTCATTAGAACGGAAATCGTTAGTTCTTTCCGATGGTGTAACTGTTTTTTTTTTCGTACAATTATTTGAAGCCATGCGATTGAGAAATGAGTGCAAAAAATAACCTAAAACAACACAAAACATTGAATAAAAAATTTTCTAGATTCAATTTTAAAATTCCGGCTTCGAGGTGCATTCAGTCACCATTACGACTACTTGTGTACCAAATTTCATGGCTGTAAGTGCAATAGATTCGTCTGGACATCGCAGACACACACACACACACACATACACACAAACATTCCCTTTTATAAGTATAGATATGGTGGTCACTACCGGAACTATAAAGCTTCCTCCTTCAGTAGTTGTATGAGGAAGCCATTTGAACCTGTATTGATTTTTCAATTTTCTGAGCATTTTTGTTGATTTTCGTGTAAAGGAAGTTAATAATCATGTTTCATTAATTTTAATTTAATCAGTAAAGTTCAGTTGTTAATGTTAAATCATTTCAGGCATTGATACTTACTATAATTTATTACATTTCAGTGTGGTTTGTTTCTGGCCTTGCGATCCGATTCCGAAGGGGGATGCCGCCAGCTTTTAGTGCTAGGTTGTATCTAAAATCGCCCGCTTGAGTGTTCCTATTATCGCCCACTTGCGTATTTTCATTATCGCCTTAACCCTTTCAGGGAAACTATAGTAAAAGAAAAATTACCTTAAAAAAATGCATGGTTTTTTATGGAAACTATATGTCCTATCACCTGACAATGCTCCTAAGTTCTCTTTTTATTTTAATATTTTATTTAGAGGAAAAGTACATTAACTACATTGCTAAAAGTACAAAAAAACTGTCTTGTATTACTTTAAATCTTGTTCTGCCTTAATTTTCATGTATAATAAAGAAAGTACGATCATAGCATAAGTTTGACTTCATTTCAATCCATTTAAGACATAGGCGGTATTAGGAACATATAGTGGGTGGTATTAGGAACATATAGTTGACTATATTAGGAACATATAGTGGACTATATTAGGAACATATAGTGGGCGATATTAGGAACATATAGTGGGCGATATTAGGAACATATAATGGGCGATATTAGGAACACTTTTTTTAGAAGGAAAAATTTTTCAGTTGCAAAAAAAGTGTTGGTGTGTTTTTTATAGAGTTGTAATTGAATACATATTTGGATAACAGTCCAGATAATAGATTGTAACTATTTTTAGATAAATTTGTTCATGAATTAGCCCTCTGATTAAAATAATAGCTTAAGTGGGCCATATTTGGGCCTCCTACCTTATAACTTTTTAATCAAAAATCTGGAGATGAGATAACCAAAGAACCATGAAATTACAAAGTCCATTCCGAATAAACTTATTGTAGCTTTAAAATAGCAAGTTTTTGGTAATTTTTATCATAGTTGAAAATAATCCAAAACTAATAACTGAAATACAATGAATTTTTGGAATTATTAGATTCGGTTTTATCCGAATCTTGTAGGTCACAAAGTGATACATAAAACAAGAAAAGTTCACCAATAACTTTAATAGTTCATCGCATATCTTACTAGTTGCCTTGACAGTGATGATGGTATTGTTTCTAAGAAAACAAACGTGTGGGCAGCAATACTACAAAACTGATGGGGCTATCATATCCATATAAGTCAAATAACAACCTACGCGTTTTATAAACCGCATTGTTATCGAAAGTTATGTCAGTTATTGTTGTAACTATAACCGCACAGGATATACTTTTTACATGCTTTATATGTACGCGCGCGCGATTACGCTAAAAAGAATTCTTTCCCTGCCTCGAAAGCTTTTGCCTCCGATTCTGTTTTCTTCTGATAACATACGAATTAAGAATACGAATTTTAAGACGACTGCGTGCGCTTTAATTATTTGCAAAGTACATTATGGCCTCATAATAATTTTTGCATAAAGAGTAAAATTCTTTTACGTTCTAGAGTTAATTTCTATCTCAACTCATTGCAAAAAGAATCATATTTTCTTTAAATAATCAAAAAAGTAAAATTTTATACTTTCATCAAATATTTTGAATAAAAATATTTTTTTATCAAAAATTTGAATTATTATTCATCCAACATTTTGAATAAAAATTCATATAATAAAGAGATACAATAAGAACAATAAAGATACGGTTCCAACAAATATTTTCAATAATATAAATAAAACTTATCATCAAATATTTTAAATAATAAGTATCTACATATTTATTAACACATCGAACAATAAAAAGATAAATAAACAATCAATACAAACATTAAAAGTACATAATTACATTAACTATTTTGGAAAACGCACATTTTCAACAAATATATTTTAACAAAAGCATTTCAAAATCTAATTTAAACAGAATTTCACATTTCTAATAAACAAATGGGAAAATTCTAATGGTGTTCATGAAAATAACACTCATAGAATATGTATTTTTTATCAACAAAAGATGCAACATATAAAAAAAAGAGTTATATCTTTTTAAATGTTCAATTTCACTGGAAAGCACTTATTTTACAAATTAAGACCCACTTCATTTTATTAATAAATCGTTTCCATATATAGTATATTTAGGAACTTCATATTTTACTTAAGTACATTCAATAGATTTGTCTAGTAGGTAATGCATTATAATAAATCAATCTAATTTAATTCGAAAAGAGCTTTAAAATGTTTTAGTACATACTCAGTACCAGTTTTTATTATTACAGAATATTTCAGCTAAAAAATAGAATTTTTGGGGCTGAAAATATTATCATTTTACATAAATCTGAATCCATATTTTGTTATTTACGACGAAGTTCAATCAGCTATAAATGACTAAATACTTACTTTTTCACTTTTTTTCTTACTTTACTTAACATTTAATGAATATAAACTAAAACAAGTCACTGTTTAATATTCAGAGCCATTTTGAATATTAACACAAAAATGTTATTGATTGTTGGAAGTCTAGACAAGATTTATCTAAAAAAAGGTAATAAGTATTTTTTTAACAGTAAATAACTTTGCGCCTGTAATGAATAAAAAGTACAGCACTTTCGATTTTTAAAATTAAATTCATATTTTTTCACTTATTTGTTTTAAATATTTAAAATATAAAATGTTTTCATTTAAAGATTTACAGTAACATGCATTTTTTATAAGATGCGTAAAACTAATGTTTTATAACTGTAAAATACTATACAATTTTTCGTGAATGTAAGAATTCACGAAAACGAAAAGAACGAAGATAGAAAATCGAAATTCGTGATATATTTTTACATACCTTCTGATCAAAATTAAACCGATTGTTACATTTCCATTCAGAAATTGAATAAAATATTATATCCTTACTTCTTTTTAAAATCTTTCTTTTCTTTCGTTTCTTCGGTTTTTTTTCTGCTCATTCTACAATCGGAACAGTTTTTAAATCAAGATAAACAAGCAGAAATATTTCTGCTCTTTTGTGAATGTTCGTTCATTCAGCTCACGGTATTGACATAAATTGTCCTGGATGAAATAAGTTGAGTAAATAGAATAAAGCGAGTTGAATATTGCCTAACGATGCTCGACTCGGCCATTTTTTTCTTACGAAACTGAGAAAAGAATTCGATGAAACTTTTAAAATGAAAGAAAAAGAAATGGCATAAATAATCGTTTGGCGCTATGAGAAGCATGGCGTACATGTTAACCTGAGAAAACAGACAATAATTTCATACCGGAAAGAAATGTTTTACATTCAAATTAATTACTAATGTGGCATTTTATTTTGTCTAACAAGTGTTTCTTTATTAATTGTATTCACAATCTGATGTTATCCTAAAATGAACAGAGATATTTGTAAGAAAAGAAACAAGAGTTTCAATGTGAAAATATATTAATTGTTCGAGATAAAATAAGTTTAATACAGGGTTCCCACTTATATCCGCTACCCCTTCCCCTTAACTTCTAAACGGTGACAGCTAAGGCCATAAAGTTGGTGTCTAGGTATCGTAAAAAGGTTATGCGTTACTCGATGAGACAACGTTCAACGCCATCTATCGGCAAATTTTGGAATTAGTTGTCCTATCTCGAAAACAGTACAAGATACGGGGAAAAGGTCAATTACAAAATTGTAGAGCTTCTTTGATTTAGTACAAAAAGATACCTTGTACAGATTAATACGAAGTAATGAACGTTAAAGTGCACATTTGTTTGTTCTCGATTTCCGAAACTGTGACGTCTCGAAACGGGTTAAAACGAGAAAAAACATTTAGTTATCACAATTATACCTTTATTTTCGATGTTCAAAGTGCTCTCCGTCATCTACAATGCAGATTTGAGTCCTTGCTTAAAGTTCACTTTGCACACGTTTTAGCATAAAGTTGGTGTGCAAATACAAGCAACAGTAATACGTCCTGCAATGTTGGCGGAAAGGCCCATATACCTGCTGTTTGGATTATTTCCACAAGAAAAAGTATAATGGGGTAATTTTTTGCCCGAAAAATAACATTTTCTCCTTTTATTCGTGTCATATGACGTAAAAATTTCCGAAAATGCCAGCAAACAAATGCGCATTTTACACGTTTTGTTCTTAGCATTATTGCACTCAAGATGTCTTTGCGTACTAAATCGAAGACGCTCTACAATTTTGTAATTGACCTTTTCCCGTATCTTTATACCGTTTTCGAGATAGGACCGCTAATTCCAAAATTTGCCGATAGATGGCGTTGTAAGTTGTCTCATCGAGTAGCGTATAGACTTTTTGTTATACCTAGACACCAACTTTATAGCCGAAGTTGTCGCCGTTTAGAAGTTAAAGGGGGTGTAACGGATATAAGTGGGAACCCTGTATATTGAATAAAATACATCAGAAACCACCATACGATATTCGATTTTTTCGGTAAGAATTTGAGATCAGATTCTGTAAGGACTTTTTATTATTGGAAGAAATATGGGAGGGATATAATCATTTAGCTCTAAGAAATAAAATGCTACGCATAATGGTTAAAAAAAACTTTAATTTAATATTAGTGATAAATAATGTAGACATAAAGCAAGTGCTTATTTGGAAATTCTAATGACTTTACGGTTTTATGCTTTTGTGTCTTGGTAAATGTCGTCAATTCAGTCACATGACAAACGCAAAAGCGCATGGCATCTAAACATGCAATGAAATGTTGCATAATACAATACAGTGCGCATGCGCGTATATCTTATTCTATAATCACATTGTTTATATTCTGCGCGCACTTTCGTTATACAAAAATGACGGGAGGCTGTCTTTTTCAAACAGCCGCTGATGTTAAAGGCGTAGGACTAATTTACTCGCATGACTCTTTTGTTTCTAGAAGTTTCTACTCTTTATCTCTAAAATAAGACATTAGTTATGTTTTTAACATATGTAGTTACCAAGATATAGAGGATCCTCTATACAACGCTTTTTGTGGCGTTTTGGCGTGTGAATCAAATTCCTTCCTGAGACCCCAATGGGAGGAGCGTAGTCCTAAGTTAAAAAATGAGTCACTGTTCGATTTTTTGGCTGTCACAATGCAAAAGGGAAAGATGATTGCCGTACTAAAAAGTTTTTCAAGTTTCCTCGTTACAATCCTGAGCTCTTAAAACCATAGACTGTGAAAATTCAAAGGAAAATTCTTCAAGCCTACATCATATGCAGCACTCTGTTCCCTTACACATAAATATTATTCGAAAACACTGGTGCATATAATACCTAACAGATAAACAAAAATTAATCTAATAAATAATTCCAATGAAACCAGCTAAAATATTGTAAATTCAAAAAAACATGTGTATATTTTAAATTAAAATTATTCTAATAATATAAGTGAGCACGAATGATTTTAATGTAAACAAAAAAGATAAATAAATTAAGCAAAAATTGAGAACCGTTTTAAAAATACAAGAATTAATTTAAGTTTTCATTAAACTAGAATTAAGTCTGCGGAAGAAAATTTGAAGCAAAAAAATAAGGAATTCTTTCAACCAGCAAAAGAATTGGTCTTAACCGTTACGAACAGCAATTGGACGAAGTACTATAGATTCAAAATTTGAACTGGAGCTGGCTGTTTTAAGTTTAGCATAGCAGCATGCATTGCACCTATTAAATCTATACTCCAAAACATCTTAAATTAGATGAAGCGTGTGAAAATAAAGTAGTTACGAAATGGAAAAAACATGCTGTGAATTGTTCTGTACGAAATAAATTGAGCAAATAGAATAAAAGTATGTTAATTGTTGCATAACGATAAATTTTGTAATTGAAAATTGAATTAGAGAAAAAGAACTTTTATCATAAAAGAAATTTCAGGAATAACTGGTTGTTCTTTGAAAAAAAAGATGTCAAGAACATTAATAGTAAAAACAGGCGAAAATACGAAATCAGGCGAAATAATTTAAACTTTTAATAATTACTAATTTACGGTTTTTCTAATAACTTAATGAATCTACGTATGTGGTCCTTCTTTAATTGATTTCAAATCCAGACATTTCCAAAACAGAACTCAAAATTTGAAAAAAAGAAGTTCAAAGTGAAAAAAATATCATGAATTGTTCGAGATGAAATAAGTTGAATAAATAGAATAAAATAAGTTGAACACGGTCAAGCGATATTCCACTTGTTTATGTTTTTATTTAATTATTTTGCAATTGAGAATAGGATTCGAAAAGGTAATTGAGTTAAAAACAAAAGCAAATCGGAGAAATAATGTTTTGGCTATCAAAAAAAATTGTCATGAATATCAGAAAAAACATAAATTAATTTATACTTAGAAAAATATTTAGTTGACTGCATTACTTCAGAAATGTCTTTATTGATCAATTGAACCTATAATCAAGTATTTTCGAAATCAAATAAAGCTTTTGTTAAAAATGTATTTAGTAAGTGGAAAAAAATTATTTTTTCCCCACTTAGTAAATACATCCACAGTAAAAGCAAAAACAATTTTTGTACCGAAATTAAAAATAATTCTGATGTAAATTGACTATCGGTATCGCTCTACGTTTTTTATGCGTGTTAGTTTTTGCAAACTCGTTTATTACAATTAAATGAAAATCTGTAACAGAATGACACTGAATAAGGAAAATGTTCGTACTCTCTATCTGCATCTCAAATTCGTCTTCAACTGAGCTTACGATGGAAGATGCTTGATTTGATTAATTTTAAAATCGTTTAGAATTTTGCTCTCCTTTTATACGAACGCCATTGATTTTAACGTCTTACTAACGTCGTAAAAAATAACCCGAGTTTGAATTTACATGAAAGCGATTTTTTTCAGAATATTTAAAACTCAATTCAGTAAAGTTTTGAGTGAAAGATGAATTTTCAATTTCAATAAATTTGAAATGTCCAAGCAATATTGCTTCGATAGCTAATTTAAGTGGCAATGTATTTCCTTTGCAAAAATTCTCCAATGTTACAAAATAACAGATGTCTTGTTCAGTTCATTATAAATTACTAAAGTAGCCTTGAAAAATTCTAATTGTAAAAGGCACAAAGGAAAGTTTTCCGCTTCTTGGTTGTTTCCTGAACTAGAGTTGTGAAATGTAAAAAGTTTGATAATTAAGCTGGGTAATAAAACGCTTTTTAACAAAATACGCTTTTCGTAGTTGACTATCAAGTGTTTATCCATGTGACAATTATTTTGGTACTTAAAGAGATTTTCTCAAAACTTGCGTCATTCTACAAATATATTCTTTTACTTTCTCTATCAAAATTGTACGAAAGAATCTTTATCTGGTAATACAGTACAACCTCGAAAATCCGGACTGCTCGGGGGTTTGGAAGGTCCGGATTTTAGATAATAAAACGATTTTTAGCAAAATACGCTTTTCTTAGTTGACTATCAAGTATTTTTCACGTGGCAATTATTTTGGTACTTAAAGAGATTTTCTCAAAACTTGCGTCATTCTACAAATATATTCTTTTACTTTCTCGATCAGAATTGAGAATCTTTATCTGGTAATACAAGAAATCTGGTATACCTAGAAAATCCGGACTGCTCGGGGGTTTGGAAGGTCCGGATTTTAGATAATAAAACGCTTTTTAGCAAAATACGCTTTTCTTAGTTGATTATCAAGTATTTTTCACGTAGCAATTATTTGGGTACTTAAAGAGATTTTCTCAATACTTGCGTCATTCTACAAATATATTCTTTTACTTTCTCGATCAGAATTGTTACGAAAGAATCTTTATCTGGAAATACAGTACAACCTCGAAAATCCGGACTGCTCGGGAAGGTCCGGATTTCAGATATCTTACCTAAACCAATAGAGATGTCAAAGTTCTGACGTCACCGTGTAGGTAAGTTACGTCACAATTAAGCGCGCATGTGCAGTGCAGACGTCCTCAAAACAGACCCGGGAGTCACAAGGCAACGGCAAATGGTTGCCTTGGTAACGCCTCTGACGTTTGCGCATGCGCAACCAATCGAGACGTATGCTGATCTACACGTTGACGTCAATTCCAACAACTCCAAATAAAAAAAATGATACAAAAACAACAAAAAAATAGTAGTTTAAAATGAATAGAATGACTGGAATTTTCACATCTTGCCTCAAGCGTTCTAGTTTAAAATTTATTTAGCTTATTTTTTTCTCGTTGAAAAAAATTGTCCGGTTTTCGGAGGTTTCCGGATTTTAGAAGTCCGGATTTTCGAGGTCGGACTGTACATATTAGGTTGTTAATATTAACCTGCAGGAGCCCCTTTTTCTCCCCAATTCTAAACCTTTCTTATTGATTTTGATTTAATCTCTATACATCCAGGTTTTTAAGAAACATATATAATTACAAACTGAAATAACAAAACATTCAAATTGCGGATCCCCATCGGGAGAGTTGGTTTTAGAATTAAAAAAAATTCAATTAATAATTTTAAAGTAATTTTAAACAAACATTTAATATTTAAAAAATTTACAAAACTTTTTGGCAGAATCTTAAAACTCGAATACAAAGATTTCCAGAGCTGTTCACTTGTGATTCAGTCCGCCAACTGTGAAAAAAAAATTGGAACCCCATTTAGACAATACTTAATTTTAATATGTTTGAGTACTTGTACCTTGTAACCCAGAGGGAGTGGTCTCCCCTAAACTTTCTCGTATACTTCCTAAAACCGTGCTGCTTCCCCTCCCCCCACGTGGATAAAAAAATTCGAACCTACTGTAACCCAGAATCCGATGACTATCAGAAGGTATTTCATTGTAGATTATAGTGATTGTAAAATATTTAGGTAAAGAATCAAATTTAAAGAGATGCGTACCGATTAAAACGCATTTATCATACACTGCTAGAGTCCACTCTTGCCGGCTCAAGGACAAAGTGACATGCAATTCCAAGTATGCATGTGCATGGAGAATCGGATTAGAAAAATTAATTATGCAATTTGAAAGCCTTTTTCTTAACCGAAGTGACACAAGAATCGAACACAAATCTACAATTAAGGTAAGAAGGCCACATACCAAATTTCATTTATCTAAGTAATTTTGTTAAGAAGTTATTGCCATTAAAAATATGAGATTATACAGACCGACAGACAATCAACCCTTCGACGGATTTGGTCCAAACTTTGATACGGACCTACATTCATGACGATAAAACTGTGTATGAAATTTTATCCATCTAGCTTTTCAAGTTTTTGAGTTATGGCGTTCACATGACAGCGGACATACAGACAGACAGACTTCCCGTAGACGTATTTTGTCGAAAATTTGATAGAAACCTACAAATTATGTGTAAAGATTATATACCAAATTTCATCCCTGTATCTCTAATAGTTTTCGAGTTATCTTGTTCACAGACAGACAGACATAATTCCAAAATTGAGTTTTTCGGACTCAGGGAGGTCTAAAACGTGGAGATTCGTCAAAATCTCGAGTTCGAATTTTTTGACGGTTACAATACTTTCTGTTCGTATGCGAGGAAGTAATAAAATGTAAGCCCAAAATTAGATTACCCTAAAATAACGCCCTAAATATGGACCCAAAAAATTTGAGGGGGGGGGGCATAGACAGTTGAATACTTTACCTATTGATAATCTGACCCTGATATTAACGGACAGCTTCTTTCCTTCAACTATGTGGGCACAATACTAGCAAAGTATCAAATACATTTGCGCTTTGTGGTAAGTAGAATGGGAATTGCACGATGATAAACAATTCCATTGTGAATAAATTAGAATTTAAGCAACCAATATGATTAAAAATCTCCTGGTGCCTTTCTACATATCGGCAGACAAATGCATATCGTTTGGAGATGAGTCCTGGGTAATGAGTATTAAATTGAATGTAATAATCGCCTCGAATGACTCATTTATGATGTCACCACTGTTCTGAATTAATCGTTTGCGCTGAAGCAGTTATTCGCGTTCGAAAAGGGGGGTTTTCCTCGGGTAAACTCTTTCCAATTAGTTGAATGTGTCTGTCACAATTATTCTAACATTGAAACTAATTGGCTAAATTCAAATGACCAGTGAAATTTGCCTTATTAATGGACATTGGTGGTTCGTCTTTCCCAAATATGGGTTTGTTACAGCAACGGTTTGGAGATAATAAAGTTACGTAACTTATAGAATGCGTGCAAACGGCTAAGGCCGAAGAAAATTAGAATAAGGTCTTTTCCCTGTGGGCAATCTTGTGAATTTCAAGAAGACCATGGCTCAAAGCGATTTTATTCTTTGATTAAAATCCACTTTATTAGAAGTACAGTAAAATCCAGCGGAAAGCGTGGGTTACGTCATTAACGCATGACAAAATCGTGTTTCGCAGAGTTAGATTTCTATGGAAAAATGAGTATTTCATAAGTACGCATTTTCCATACGTACAATTTAAATAAACTTAAATATGCTTGATAAATAATTGATATTCTTGATATTCTCTTCTAAATAAGCTTATTTATTAATGAACAATCTAATAAGTCTGTATTAAGTTTTTTCTACTCTCTTCTCTTCTGAATTTGACTGCTTTGTCTTTTTATTTTTTGATATTTCCATTTTTTCTAAAAATAAATTTAGCTATTAAAATTTTTTTTATAGATTATTGAAGCTTTGATATTATAAATATTCTATATGGATTGTTTACCTTAATTCTTTTCGAGAATATAATTTCAATTTAATTTAAAAAAAAAAATACAAAAGAAAATCACTAAATTTCATAAAAAATATCTACCAAAGAACATTTAATTGATATTATTTCAATTTATCTAACTGTATCATGATTTTTGAGATTTTGTCTCTTTCACTGACAATGGCATCCTCTCTGTGGAGATACCGTGTCCAAGTAGGTGAATTCCACGGAGGAGACAAGAACTAAGTTTTGAATCTTTATGAATCTTTAAGTGCTTTCGTTTTTTGGTGACTAAAGTGGTAGACTTATTTTTATTAAATTCAATACTAAACCTATCAAAATTTTGTATTTAATTATAAATTAGATTTTTCTTAACTTATTTATGATAACCGCGGAGTGGACGCTGAGAACTTTACCAAGCTCTTAATGGAACTAATAAATCGGAATATATTCAATAAATTCGCAATAAAACTAAAATTTTTCCTTAAAGAACAAATTGTTTGCCCTTCTTAAACTAAAACTGTCTCGTTCATGATGATTTGACATGAGCTGCCATTTATGATATTTTTTAAATTTATTTTCTTTGTCCACGGAGAGAGACGTATTTGACTGGGGACAAAGTGTAAAAATTAATTACTAATAAAAATAATTTTAAAAAATGCTTGCTTAGACCTTAACTAGAGATTTTAAACTAGTTAATATTGAAAAAAAAATGCAATTTTTTAAAAAATTGTTTGAGTTTTAGTAAAAATTATTTTGAATTTCGTGTGTAGGGACGTCCATGGAGGGGACTTTTGTCTTATATTCAATGAAAAATGAGAGTTAAATAGTAAAACTATTTTAGTAGAAACGTACTGAACAGTTTTTTAAAACTTAAATTATACATATGAACAAGAATACTAGGACATTTGCTGCACTTTCTAATATTGGGGAAACCACGGGACTGTAAAGAGCACCTTTTCGTGAGAATGACCCTATTATGTTTACTGTAATTTTAATTCATGGGTGTTAATAGATTTCGTTTTCTTTATTGCGTTAAAAAATGAATGTCTCTTGAGTCTTAAAAATTAATCTGAAGATAAAATATTTTAAATTCCTTTATATAGTTGAAAACTCGTGTTATTTTTCAATGGTTACTATTTTTAGGTTACAAAAAACTATTGCATATTTTTAGAATTGAAATTTAATTAATAAATTTAATGTGACTGAAATTACAAAAATTTATAACTATGCAAAATTCTTTAGAAAACACCCCCATCTCTTTTAAAATAAACAAAAATATAAAAATATAAATGCTATTCTTAGGGGAAAAAGAACCTACACGCCCCTTAACATTCATAAATGAGCTTCGTGGCCCGTTTCTTGACATTTGGAATTTTTAACTTCAATTTAAAGGAAGTTGACCTTCTGTTTATGGCATGAATTCATATTGCATCAGAATAAAAGAGAAAAAAAACTCAATTTTACTGGTGGGCCAGACAGACGGACAAAATTCGCAAAACTATTTCCCTAGTTATCGTAATGTAAAAAACGCATCCATCATAATATTTTTTGTCTCATTTCTTTCAT
>BGPR01025553.1:0-17542 GCA_013235015.1 Araneus ventricosus
ATGAAAGAAATGAGACAAAAAATATTATGATGGATGCGTTTTTTACATTACGATAACTAGGGAAATAGTTTTGCGAATTTTGTCCGTCTGTCTGGCCCACCAGTAAAATTGAGTTTTTTTTCTCTTTTATTCTGATGCAATATGAATTCATGCCATAAACAGAAGGTCAACTTCCTTTAAATTGAAGTTAAAAATTCCAAATGTCAAGAAACGGGCCACGAAGCTCATTTATGAATGTTAAGGGGCGTGTAGGTTCTTTTTCCCCTAAGAATAGCATTTATATTTTTATATTTTTGTTTATTTTAAAAGAGATGGGGGTGTTTTCTAAAGAATTTTGCATAGTTATAAATTTTTGTAATTTCAGTCACATTAAATTTATTAATTAAATTTCAATTCTAAAAATATGCAATAGTTTTTTGTAACCTAAAAATAGTAACCATTGAAAAATAACACGAGTTTTCAACTATATAAAGGAATTTAAAATATTTTATCTTCAGATTAATTTTTAAGACTCAAGTGACATTCATTTTTTAACGCAATAAAGAAAACGAAATCTATTAACACCCATGAATTAAAATTACAGTAAACATAATAGGGTCATTCTCACGAAAAGGTGCTCTTTACAGTCCCGTGGTTTCCCCAATATTAGAAAGTGCAGCAAATGTCCTAGTATTCTTGTTCATATGTATAATTTAAGTTTTAAAAAACTGTTCAGTACGTTTCTACTAAAATAGTTTTACTATTTAACTCTCATTTTTCATTGAATATAAGACAAAAGTCCCCTCCATGGACGTCCCTACACACGAAATTCAAAATAATTTTTACTAAAACTCAAACAATTTTTTAAAAAATTGCATTTTTTTTTCAATATTAACTAGTTTAAAATCTCTAGTTAAGGTCTAAGCAAGCATTTTTTAAAATTATTTTTATTAGTAATTAATTTTTACACTTTGTCCCCAGTCAAATACGTCTCTCTCCGTGGACAAAGAAAATAAATTTAAAAAATATCATAAATGGCAGCTCATGTCAAATCATCATGAACGAGACAGTTTTAGTTTAAGAAGGGCAAACAATTTGTTCTTTAAGGAAAAATTTTAGTTTTATTGCGAATTTATTGAATATATTCCGATTTATTAGTTCCATTAAGAGCTTGGTAAAGTTCTCAGCGTCCACTCCGCGGTTATCATAAATAAGTTAAGAAAAATCTAATTTATAATTAAATACAAAATTTTGATAGGTTTAGTATTGAATTTAATAAAAATAAGTCTACCACTTTAGTCACCAAAAAACGAAAGCACTTAAAGATTCATAAAGATTCAAAACTTAGTTCTTGTCTCCTCCGTGGAATTCACCTACTTGGACACGGTATCTCCACAGAGAGGATGCCATTGTCAGTGAAAGAGACAAAATCTCAAAAATCATGATACAGTTAGATAAATTGAAATAATATCAATTAAATGTTCTTTGGTAGATATTTTTTATGAAATTTAGTGATTTTCTTTTGTATTTTTTTTTTTAAATTAAATTGAAATTATATTCTCGAAAAGAATTAAGGTAAACAATCCATATAGAATATTTATAATATCAAAGCTTCAATAATCTATAAAAAAAATTTTAATAGCTAAATTTATTTTTAGAAAAAATGGAAATATCAAAAAATAAAAAGACAAAGCAGTCAAATTCAGAAGAGAAGAGAGTAGAAAAAACTTAATACAGACTTATTAGATTGTTCATTAATAAATAAGCTTATTTAGAAGAGAATATCAAGAATATCAATTATTTATCAAGCATATTTAAGTTTATTTAAATTGTACGTATGGAAAATGCGTACTTATGAAATACTCATTTTTCCATAGAAATCTAACTCTGCGAAACACGATTTTGTCATGCGTTAATGACGTAACCCACGCTTTCCGCTGGATTTTACTGTACTTCTAATAAAGTGGATTTTAATCAAAGAATAAAATCGCTTTGAGCCATGGTCTTCTTGAAATTCACAAGATTGCCCACAGGGAAAAGACCTTATTCTAATTTTCTTCGGCCTTAGCCGTTTGCACGCATTCTATAAGTTACGTAACTTTATTATCTCCAAACCGTTGCTGTAACAAACCCATATTTGGGAAAGACGAACCACCAATGTCCATTAATAAGGCAAATTTCACTGGTCATTTGAATTTAGCCAATTAGTTTCAATGTTAGAATAATTGTGACAGACACATTCAACTAATTGGAAAGAGTTTACCCGAGGAAAACCCCCCTTTTCGAACGCGAATAACTGCTTCAGCGCAAACGATTAATTCAGAACAGTGGTGACATCATAAATGAGTCATTCGAGGCGATTATTACATTCAATTTAATACTCATTACCCAGGACTCATCTCCAAACGATATGCATTTGTCTGCCGATATGTAGAAAGGCACCAGGAGATTTTTAATCATATTGGTTGCTTAAATTCTAATTTATTCACAATGGAATTGTTTATCATCGTGCAATTCCCATTCTACTTACCACAAAGCGCAAATGTATTTGATACTTTGCTAGTATTGTGCCCACATAGTTGAAGGAAAGAAGCTGTCCGTTAATATCAGGGTCAGATTATCAATAGGTAAAGTATTCAACTGTCTATGCCCCCCCCCCTCAAATTTTTTGGGTCCATATTTAGGGCGTTATTTTAGGGTAATCTAATTTTGGGCTTACATTTTATTACTTCCTCGCATACGAACAGAAAGTATTGTAACCGTCAAAAAATTCGAACTCGAGATTTTGACGAATCTCCACGTTTTAGACCTCCCTGAGTCCGAAAAACTCAATTTTGGAATTATGTCTGTCTGTCTGTGAACAAGATAACTCGAAAACTATTAGAGATACAGGGATGAAATTTGGTATATAATCTTTACACATAATTTGTAGGTTTCTATCAAATTTTCGACAAAATACGTCTACGGGAAGTCTGTCTGTCTGTATGTCCGCTGTCATGTGAACGCCATAACTCAAAAACTTGAAAAGCTAGATGGATAAAATTTCATACACAGTTTTATCGTCATGAATGTAGGTCCGTATCAAAGTTTGGACCAAATCCGTCGAAGGGTTGATTGTCTGTCGGTCTGTATAATCTCATATTTTTAATGGCAATAACTTCTTAACAAAATTACTTAGATAAATGAAATTTGGTATGTGGCCTTCTTACCTTAATTGTAGATTTGTGTTCGATTCTTGTGTCACTTCGGTTAAGAAAAAGGCTTTCAAATTGCATAATTAATTTTTCTAATCCGATTCTCCATGCACATTCATACTTGGAATTGCATGTCACTTTGTCCTTGAGCCGGCAAGAGTGGACTCTAGCAGTGTATGATAAATGCGTTTTAATCGGTACGCATCTCTTTAAATTTGATTCTTTACCTAAATATTTTACAATCACTATAATCTACAATGAAATACCTTCTGATAGTCATCGGATTCTGGGTTACAGTAGGTTCGAATTTTTTTATCCACGTGGGGGGAGGGGAAGCAGCACGGTTTTAGGAAGTATACGAGAAAGTTTAGGGGAGACCACTCCCTCTGGGTTACAAGGTACAAGTACTCAAACATATTAAAATTAAGTATTGTCTAAATGGGGTTCCAATTTTTTTTTCACAGTTGGCGGACTGAATCACAAGTGAACAGCTCTGGAAATCTTTGTATTCGAGTTTTAAGATTCTGCCAAAAAGTTTTGTAAATTTTTTAAATATTAAATGTTTGTTTAAAATTACTTTAAAATTATTAATTGAATTTTTTTTAATTCTAAAACCAACTCTCCCGATGGGGATCCGCAATTTGAATGTTTTGTTATTTCAGTTTGTAATTATATATGTTTCTTAAAAACCTGGATGTATAGAGATTAAATCAAAATCAATAAGAAAGGTTTAGAATTGGGGAGAAAAAGGGGCTCCTGCAGGTTAATATTAACAACCTAATATGTACAGTCCGACCTCGAAAATCCGGACTTCTAAAATCCGGAAACCTCCGAAAACCGGACAATTTTTTTCAACGAGAAAAAAATAAGCTAAATAAATTTTAAACTAGAACGCTTGAGGCAAGATGTGAAAATTCCAGTCATTCTATTCATTTTAAACTACTATTTTTTTGTTGTTTTTGTATCATTTTTTTTATTTGGAGTTGTTGGAATTGACGTCAACGTGTAGATCAGCATACGTCTCGATTGGTTGCGCATGCGCAAACGTCAGAGGCGTTACCAAGGCAACCATTTGCCGTTGCCTTGTGACTCCCGGGTCTGTTTTGAGGACGTCTGCACTGCACATGCGCGCTTAATTGTGACGTAACTTACCTACACGGTGACGTCAGAACTTTGACATCTCTATTGGTTTAGGTAAGATATCTGAAATCCGGACCTTCCCGAGCAGTCCGGATTTTCGAGGTTGTACTGTATTTCCAGATAAAGATTCTTTCGTAACAATTCTGATCGAGAAAGTAAAAGAATATATTTGTAGAATGACGCAAGTATTGAGAAAATCTCTTTAAGTACCCAAATAATTGCTACGTGAAAAATACTTGATAATCAACTAAGAAAAGCGTATTTTGCTAAAAAGCGTTTTATTATCTAAAATCCGGACCTTCCAAACCCCCGAGCAGTCCGGATTTTCTAGGTATACCAGATTTCTTGTATTACCAGATAAAGATTCTCAATTCTGATCGAGAAAGTAAAAGAATATATTTGTAGAATGACGCAAGTTTTGAGAAAATCTCTTTAAGTACCAAAATAATTGCCACGTGAAAAATACTTGATAGTCAACTAAGAAAAGCGTATTTTGCTAAAAATCGTTTTATTATCTAAAATCCGGACCTTCCAAACCCCCGAGCAGTCCGGATTTTCGAGGTTGTACTGTATTACCAGATAAAGATTCTTTCGTACAATTTTGATAGAGAAAGTAAAAGAATATATTTGTAGAATGACGCAAGTTTTGAGAAAATCTCTTTAAGTACCAAAATAATTGTCACATGGATAAACACTTGATAGTCAACTACGAAAAGCGTATTTTGTTAAAAAGCGTTTTATTACCCAGCTTAATTATCAAACTTTTTACATTTCACAACTCTAGTTCAGGAAACAACCAAGAAGCGGAAAACTTTCCTTTGTGCCTTTTACAATTAGAATTTTTCAAGGCTACTTTAGTAATTTATAATGAACTGAACAAGACATCTGTTATTTTGTAACATTGGAGAATTTTTGCAAAGGAAATACATTGCCACTTAAATTAGCTATCGAAGCAATATTGCTTGGACATTTCAAATTTATTGAAATTGAAAATTCATCTTTCACTCAAAACTTTACTGAATTGAGTTTTAAATATTCTGAAAAAAATCGCTTTCATGTAAATTCAAACTCGGGTTATTTTTTACGACGTTAGTAAGACGTTAAAATCAATGGCGTTCGTATAAAAGGAGAGCAAAATTCTAAACGATTTTAAAATTAATCAAATCAAGCATCTTCCATCGTAAGCTCAGTTGAAGACGAATTTGAGATGCAGATAGAGAGTACGAACATTTTCCTTATTCAGTGTCATTCTGTTACAGATTTTGATTTAATTGTAATAAACGAGTTTGCAAAAACTAACACGCATAAAAAACGTAGAGCGATACCGATAGTCAATTTACATCAGAATTATTTTTAATTTCGGTACAAAAATTGTTTTTGCTTTTACTGTGGATGTATTTACTAAGTGGGGAAAAAATAATTTTTTTCCACTTACTAAATACATTTTTAACAAAAGCTTTATTTGATTTCGAAAATACTTGATTATAGGTTCAATTGATCAATAAAGACATTTCTGAAGTAATGCAGTCAACTAAATATTTTTCTAAGTATAAATTAATTTATGTTTTTTCTGATATTCATGACAATTTTTTTTGATAGCCAAAACATTATTTCTCCGATTTGCTTTTGTTTTTAACTCAATTACCTTTTCGAATCCTATTCTCAATTGCAAAATAATTAAATAAAAACATAAACAAGTGGAATATCGCTTGACCGTGTTCAACTTATTTTATTCTATTTATTCAACTTATTTCATCTCGAACAATTCATGATATTTTTTTCACTTTGAACTTCTTTTTTTCAAATTTTGAGTTCTGTTTTGGAAATGTCTGGATTTGAAATCAATTAAAGAAGGACCACATACGTAGATTCATTAAGTTATTAGAAAAACCGTAAATTAGTAATTATTAAAAGTTTAAATTATTTCGCCTGATTTCGTATTTTCGCCTGTTTTTACTATTAATGTTCTTGACATCTTTTTTTTCAAAGAACAACCAGTTATTCCTGAAATTTCTTTTATGATAAAAGTTCTTTTTCTCTAATTCAATTTTCAATTACAAAATTTATCGTTATGCAACAATTAACATACTTTTATTCTATTTGCTCAATTTATTTCGTACAGAACAATTCACAGCATGTTTTTTCCATTTCGTAACTACTTTATTTTCACACGCTTCATCTAATTTAAGATGTTTTGGAGTATAGATTTAATAGGTGCAATGCATGCTGCTATGCTAAACTTAAAACAGCCAGCTCCAGTTCAAATTTTGAATCTATAGTACTTCGTCCAATTGCTGTTCGTAACGGTTAAGACCAATTCTTTTGCTGGTTGAAAGAATTCCTTATTTTTTTGCTTCAAATTTTCTTCCGCAGACTTAATTCTAGTTTAATGAAAACTTAAATTAATTCTTGTATTTTTAAAACGGTTCTCAATTTTTGCTTAATTTATTTATCTTTTTTGTTTACATTAAAATCATTCGTGCTCACTTATATTATTAGAATAATTTTAATTTAAAATATACACATGTTTTTTTGAATTTACAATATTTTAGCTGGTTTCATTGGAATTATTTATTAGATTAATTTTTGTTTATCTGTTAGGTATTATATGCACCAGTGTTTTCGAATAATATTTATGTGTAAGGGAACAGAGTGCTGCATATGATGTAGGCTTGAAGAATTTTCCTTTGAATTTTCACAGTCTATGGTTTTAAGAGCTCAGGATTGTAACGAGGAAACTTGAAAAACTTTTTAGTACGGCAATCATCTTTCCCTTTTGCATTGTGACAGCCAAAAAATCGAACAGTGACTCATTTTTTAACTTAGGACTACGCTCCTCCCATTGGGGTCTCAGGAAGGAATTTGATTCACACGCCAAAACGCCACAAAAAGCGTTGTATAGAGGATCCTCTATATCTTGGTAACTACATATGTTAAAAACATAACTAATGTCTTATTTTAGAGATAAAGAGTAGAAACTTCTAGAAACAAAAGAGTCATGCGAGTAAATTAGTCCTACGCCTTTAACATCAGCGGCTGTTTGAAAAAGACAGCCTCCCGTCATTTTTGTATAACGAAAGTGCGCGCAGAATATAAACAATGTGATTATAGAATAAGATATACGCGCATGCGCACTGTATTGTATTATGCAACATTTCATTGCATGTTTAGATGCCATGCGCTTTTGCGTTTGTCATGTGACTGAATTGACGACATTTACCAAGACACAAAAGCATAAAACCGTAAAGTCATTAGAATTTCCAAATAAGCACTTGCTTTATGTCTACATTATTTATCACTAATATTAAATTAAAGTTTTTTTTAACCATTATGCGTAGCATTTTATTTCTTAGAGCTAAATGATTATATCCCTCCCATATTTCTTCCAATAATAAAAAGTCCTTACAGAATCTGATCTCAAATTCTTACCGAAAAAATCGAATATCGTATGGTGGTTTCTGATGTATTTTATTCAATATACAGGGTTCCCACTTATATCCGTTACACCCCCTTTAACTTCTAAACGGCGACAACTTCGGCTATAAAGTTGGTGTCTAGGTATAACAAAAAGTCTATACGCTACTCGATGAGACAACTTACAACGCCATCTATCGGCAAATTTTGGAATTAGCGGTCCTATCTCGAAAACGGTATAAAGATACGGGAAAAGGTCAATTACAAAATTGTAGAGCGTCTTCGATTTAGTACGCAAAGACATCTTGAGTGCAATAATGCTAAGAACAAAACGTGTAAAATGCGCATTTGTTTGCTGGCATTTTCGGAAATTTTTACGTCATATGACACGAATAAAAGGAGAAAATGTTATTTTTCGGGCAAAAAATTACCCCATTATACTTTTTCTTGTGGAAATAATCCAAACAGCAGGTATATGGGCCTTTCCGCCAACATTGCAGGACGTATTACTGTTGCTTGTATTTGCACACCAACTTTATGCTAAAACGTGTGCAAAGTGAACTTTAAGCAAGGACTCAAATCTGCATTGTAGATGACGGAGAGCACTTTGAACATCGAAAATAAAGGTATAATTGTGATAACTAAATGTTTTTTCTCGTTTTAACCCGTTTCGAGACGTCACAGTTTCGGAAATCGAGAACAAACAAATGTGCACTTTAACGTTCATTACTTCGTATTAATCTGTACAAGGTATCTTTTTGTACTAAATCAAAGAAGCTCTACAATTTTGTAATTGACCTTTTCCCCGTATCTTGTACTGTTTTCGAGATAGGACAACTAATTCCAAAATTTGCCGATAGATGGCGTTGAACGTTGTCTCATCGAGTAACGCATAACCTTTTTACGATACCTAGACACCAACTTTATGGCCTTAGCTGTCACCGTTTAGAAGTTAAGGGGAAGGGGTAGCGGATATAAGTGGGAACCCTGTATTAAACTTATTTTATCTCGAACAATTAATATATTTTCACATTGAAACTCTTGTTTCTTTTCTTACAAATATCTCTGTTCATTTTAGGATAACATCAGATTGTGAATACAATTAATAAAGAAACACTTGTTAGACAAAATAAAATGCCACATTAGTAATTAATTTGAATGTAAAACATTTCTTTCCGGTATGAAATTATTGTCTGTTTTCTCAGGTTAACATGTACGCCATGCTTCTCATAGCGCCAAACGATTATTTATGCCATTTCTTTTTCTTTCATTTTAAAAGTTTCATCGAATTCTTTTCTCAGTTTCGTAAGAAAAAAATGGCCGAGTCGAGCATCGTTAGGCAATATTCAACTCGCTTTATTCTATTTACTCAACTTATTTCATCCAGGACAATTTATGTCAATACCGTGAGCTGAATGAACGAACATTCACAAAAGAGCAGAAATATTTCTGCTTGTTTATCTTGATTTAAAAACTGTTCCGATTGTAGAATGAGCAGAAAAAAAACCGAAGAAACGAAAGAAAAGAAAGATTTTAAAAAGAAGTAAGGATATAATATTTTATTCAATTTCTGAATGGAAATGTAACAATCGGTTTAATTTTGATCAGAAGGTATGTAAAAATATATCACGAATTTCGATTTTCTATCTTCGTTCTTTTCGTTTTCGTGAATTCTTACATTCACGAAAAATTGTATAGTATTTTACAGTTATAAAACATTAGTTTTACGCATCTTATAAAAAATGCATGTTACTGTAAATCTTTAAATGAAAACATTTTATATTTTAAATATTTAAAACAAATAAGTGAAAAAATATGAATTTAATTTTAAAAATCGAAAGTGCTGTACTTTTTATTCATTACAGGCGCAAAGTTATTTACTGTTAAAAAAATACTTATTACCTTTTTTTAGATAAATCTTGTCTAGACTTCCAACAATCAATAACATTTTTGTGTTAATATTCAAAATGGCTCTGAATATTAAACAGTGACTTGTTTTAGTTTATATTCATTAAATGTTAAGTAAAGTAAGAAAAAAAGTGAAAAAGTAAGTATTTAGTCATTTATAGCTGATTGAACTTCGTCGTAAATAACAAAATATGGATTCAGATTTATGTAAAATGATAATATTTTCAGCCCCAAAAATTCTATTTTTTAGCTGAAATATTCTGTAATAATAAAAACTGGTACTGAGTATGTACTAAAACATTTTAAAGCTCTTTTCGAATTAAATTAGATTGATTTATTATAATGCATTACCTACTAGACAAATCTATTGAATGTACTTAAGTAAAATATGAAGTTCCTAAATATACTATATATGGAAACGATTTATTAATAAAATGAAGTGGGTCTTAATTTGTAAAATAAGTGCTTTCCAGTGAAATTGAACATTTAAAAAGATATAACTCTTTTTTTTATATGTTGCATCTTTTGTTGATAAAAAATACATATTCTATGAGTGTTATTTTCATGAACACCATTAGAATTTTCCCATTTGTTTATTAGAAATGTGAAATTCTGTTTAAATTAGATTTTGAAATGCTTTTGTTAAAATATATTTGTTGAAAATGTGCGTTTTCCAAAATAGTTAATGTAATTATGTACTTTTAATGTTTGTATTGATTGTTTATTTATCTTTTTATTGTTCGATGTGTTAATAAATATGTAGATACTTATTATTTAAAATATTTGATGATAAGTTTTATTTATATTATTGAAAATATTTGTTGGAACCGTATCTTTATTGTTCTTATTGTATCTCTTTATTATATGAATTTTTATTCAAAATGTTGGATGAATAATAATTCAAATTTTTGATAAAAAAATATTTTTATTCAAAATATTTGATGAAAGTATAAAATTTTACTTTTTTGATTATTTAAAGAAAATATGATTCTTTTTGCAATGAGTTGAGATAGAAATTAACTCTAGAACGTAAAAGAATTTTACTCTTTATGCAAAAATTATTATGAGGCCATAATGTACTTTGCAAATAATTAAAGCGCACGCAGTCGTCTTAAAATTCGTATTCTTAATTCGTATGTTATCAGAAGAAAACAGAATCGGAGGCAAAAGCTTTCGAGGCAGGGAAAGAATTCTTTTTAGCGTAATCGCGCGCGCGTACATATAAAGCATGTAAAAAGTATATCCTGTGCGGTTATAGTTACAACAATAACTGACATAACTTTCGATAACAATGCGGTTTATAAAACGCGTAGGTTGTTATTTGACTTATATGGATATGATAGCCCCATCAGTTTTGTAGTATTGCTGCCCACACGTTTGTTTTCTTAGAAACAATACCATCATCACTGTCAAGGCAACTAGTAAGATATGCGATGAACTATTAAAGTTATTGGTGAACTTTTCTTGTTTTATGTATCACTTTGTGACCTACAAGATTCGGATAAAACCGAATCTAATAATTCCAAAAATTCATTGTATTTCAGTTATTAGTTTTGGATTATTTTCAACTATGATAAAAATTACCAAAAACTTGCTATTTTAAAGCTACAATAAGTTTATTCGGAATGGACTTTGTAATTTCATGGTTCTTTGGTTATCTCATCTCCAGATTTTTGATTAAAAAGTTATAAGGTAGGAGGCCCAAATATGGCCCACTTAAGCTATTATTTTAATCAGAGGGCTAATTCATGAACAAATTTATCTAAAAATAGTTACAATCTATTATCTGGACTGTTATCCAAATATGTATTCAATTACAACTCTATAAAAAACACACCAACACTTTTTTTGCAACTGAAAAATTTTTCCTTCTAAAAAAAGTGTTCCTAATATCGCCCATTATATGTTCCTAATATCGCCCACTATATGTTCCTAATATCGCCCACTATATGTTCCTAATATAGTCCACTATATGTTCCTAATATAGACAACTATATGTTCCTAATACCACCCACTATATGTTCCTAATACCGCCTATGTCTTAAATGGATTGAAATGAAGTCAAACTTATGCTATGATCGTACTTTCTTTATTATACATGAAAATTAAGGCAGAACAAGATTTAAAGTAATACAAGACAGTTTTTTTGTACTTTTAGCAATGTAGTTAATGTACTTTTCCTCTAAATAAAATATTAAAATAAAAAGAGAACTTAGGAGCATTGTCAGGTGATAGGACATATAGTTTCCATAAAAAACCATGCATTTTTTTAAGGTAATTTTTCTTTTACTATAGTTTCCCTGAAAGGGTTAAGGCGATAATGAAAATACGCAAGTGGGCGATAATAGGAACACTCAAGCGGGCGATTTTAGATACAACCTAGCACTAAAAGCTGGCGGCATCCCCCTTCGGAATCGGATCGCAAGGCCAGAAACAAACCACACTGAAATGTAATAAATTATAGTAAGTATCAATGCCTGAAATGATTTAACATTAACAACTGAACTTTACTGATTAAATTAAAATTAATGAAACATGATTATTAACTTCCTTTACACGAAAATCAACAAAAATGCTCAGAAAATTGAAAAATCAATACAGGTTCAAATGGCTTCCTCATACAACTACTGAAGGAGGAAGCTTTATAGTTCCGGTAGTGACCACCATATCTATACTTATAAAAGGGAATGTTTGTGTGTATGTGTGTGTGTGTGTGTGTCTGCGATGTCCAGACGAATCTATTGCACTTACAGCCATGAAATTTGGTACACAAGTAGTCGTAATGGTGACTGAATGCACCTCGAAGCCGGAATTTTAAAATTGAATCTAGAAAATTTTTTATTCAATGTTTTGTGTTGTTTTAGGTTATTTTTTGCACTCATTTCTCAATCGCATGGCTTCAAATAATTGTACGAAAAAAAAAACAGTTACACCATCGGAAAGAACTAACGATTTCCGTTCTAATGAAGTTGTTTCGTACGTCTAACGTAATATACTGAGCTTGAGAAATTTTTGAAAAACAGTCACTTTTATCGTAATTTTTAATAACGATTTCTTCAAATTCTTGCATCTGACGTTCTAACATCTCTATAATTTTAATTTTTTTCAGCTTATAACTGAAAAGTTTCTGTCGGATTTAAAACAAGAACGGTTAAAATATCTTTTTTCATTCGTTGTAATTAATTTTGCCCTGATCAGTTCAAACAGTTTTTTTGCTAGCGAGATTTAGCAGCGAGAGTTTCTCCGGGCGATTCCAGAATAAATTGTTGCAATTTCATTGGTTGGTGCGTGACCTTTCTCGCGGCAGGTGACGTCATATGCTTTCAATACAATCCGATTCCTTCCGGCAGGTGACGTCATTACATTCGCGTCATCATCATCTCAATAATAATATACATTTCTGCTTTGATAGATGCCACTATCGCAAAGAAAAATAAGCGGGAAAATCAATAATGTGTATCTTTTGTTTTGATTTTGTTTTCAAAACTTTTTCGTGCTGTTGTGGGCATTTTTCCCCCCAATCCTCATTCCACGGACAACGCCGTGCGAGTACTGCGTTAGTACCACTAAAAATTAAGAAGAAACCGGGGTGGGCGATATTCGGACCCCCCTAATTTATGCTTTTTAGCATGCTAATTAAAGGGTTGTTCTTTTTAAATTAATTTTAATAATATTTACTATCTACTTTTTAGTATTTGATACATTCTAAAAATTATTTTTATAAGTTTTATGGAATTTTGTTTTTAAATTCATTGCCGCCCGCTTTAATGTACTGTTATAATTATATAAATTCAATGCAAAATGGCGTCTTTCGTATTTGTTCAAAACTAATAGATTAATCGATATGTGCTTAGAAAATATTTAAATATTCTATTGTCATCGGGAACACATAATTGTACAAAATTTCTGCACTAGTTTATCAAGAAGCGAGTGGAAAATGAATTATAAAACTTCATATTGACAAACATGAAAAAGGTTAAATAAAAGCACCAATTTAAGTCATGATAGTCGAGAACCACTAAGTAGTTAAGGTATCCGAACACGTTCGGAGCACTTTTTTCTTAAATTGTGAAATAGAAACACCAAAATACGTTTTTTAGATTCGAATTTAATAAAGATTAATATTAGCGTATGATTTTTGAGTATAAATTATTATAAATTTACAAAATTCTTGAATTTCTGCTGCTTTTTAGAGGAAATTTCCCAAAACTTCAAACATGCTACAGGTCAAACTTTTGTAATAATTCAAATAAAACTAATACTAAAATAAACTACATACTATGGACTAGTGCTTGTACTAGAATCTTAACATTCTTTGGATAAATAAAAATTTTAGAGCTAATCGAACAATCATTATAAGATTTTCAGCAAATTTTCTATGTCATTTTTCAAATAAAAGACCATAATTTTAAAAATATTGTTACAATATACATTATTCTAGTACATTCACTAGAGAAACATTTGAAGAAAGTGTTCACAAAATTTCAGAACAATCGAATGATAATATCTTGAGTTATCATGTTTGAAGTTTGAAAAATATGCATAAAATCTAATTTTGAGAAAAATCAAATTTTAGTTTTTCCACGCGTTCAAATTATGTATCTGAACTTTAAAAAAAATTCCTAAAAATATACTGACATCATATTAGCTTGCAAAAAAGGAGTTTAAAAGAATTTTTGACAGGTTTCTGTCCCTTTAAATGACAACTTTCGGCTAATTAAACGCCCACTTCCGGTTTTCGGTTTGTTATAAAACAATTAATATTTCATCTTCTAATTAACGTACCGACAAAAGTAAATATGTTTTAGAAAGGTAAATGAATGAACTATCGAAAACATCAAAAATAAAAAAAAAATGGAATTTTGGTCGAAAATCGACTTTCGAACGTGTTCGGATACCTTAAAGCTTACGCAGCTTTTGAATGACCAAACTAATAATAAACTATTCGCAGCTAAAGTTACGTGTGATATTATTAGTTCACAATCCTCTCTTCTCTTGATCGTAAAACTTTATCAACTTGCATCGATTTTAAGTGCAGCAGACTTTTAAGACCCTCTTTGTACCCAATAATTTCCAGTCTGCCAATTTTTCAAAACGAATTTCTTTCAAACCTGCTGCAATTAACAGGATGTCGAACCCTGGTCTTTAGTGAACGGAGTCTTTACGTCCGTCTGATAAGGTTGCATAATCAATTTCATTCATAAAGTGATCGTGAGTGACAGGTTCGGTCGAGTGTATCACTTCAATTGAACCTCTCAAGTGGCATTTCGAGTCGCAAGGGTAGATATATTTGAGTTACGTATCGGTATCGGAGATAAGTCCGGAGATAATCGAAAAGAGATACTCTGTATCTCTCTTTCGAGACGTTTTGCCGGAGAAAGATACCGGTATCACTCGCTATTAAGATTTCTTTCACAGAATGAATTCTCTTCGGATTGCATACTTAATATAAAAGGCATATTCTGAATGTTTATGGTTTTAAGAATCCTAGATATCAAAAGACTTTTTATTACGAAAAAAGAAAAAAAAAATCCCCAAGGCTTTTTCTATTTTCTTTTTTCCCCTCCAGTTTTTGATAAGAGTAATGAATTCATTCATGCGACGTCACAGTCACGTGACGGACGTAATTGAGTATGTAATCGAACATTTAACTGTATACTTATGCTGTTTTTTAAAATCACGTTCTTTTTTGCCCGGCAATGGACGAGAGGGAAAATATTTTTTTGGAAAGTGCGAATAATTGATCGGAGAATCGAGATTATAATAAAACCTTATTTTATGTTATTTAACTTAAATTTAAACTATACTGACTGTAATATATCCTATTAGCTTATGCCCGCGACTTCGTACGCATAGTAAACACCATTGATACCTTGTGGCTCGGGATAAAATATTTTCTTGTCTTTATAGTTTTAATGTAAAAAAATCGCGCATGCTCCAAAAAAGAAAAAACGGCAGACAATAACAGTAAAAACATTGTTAGAAATTGTATTTGAAAAAACTTTCAAAAATGAATTAAAATTAAACATGGAAATGAAATTGGTATCATTGAAAAGCTAATGTTTTGATCTTTAAGAGGATGTAAAAATTCGTTACGAATATCACAATACTTTGGGAAAATTAACACAATGAAATGGATAAAAGATGGGTGGAAATATTCAGCCATTTCAAAAATGAACATATTCCATGCGAAAATTTATTTATTCTTGTTCAAGTTTTGTTATACTTTCCTGGAACTAATGCAGCACTTGAAAGAGTATTTCCAATTGCTAATGATTCTTGGACATGTAAAAAATCGAGATTGAATATTGACACTCTAGACGAATCTCTTGCCGTAAAACACAATATGAAGGATATTTCTTGTTCAGATATTTCCAATATATTATTAGAAGATGATACATTGACAAAATGTATTCATTTTATGGAAAAGAAATCATTTAAATAATAATTGACTGGTATGTAAGCATAAATACAACTTAAAATGTTAAAAATGTTTTTATTATGCATTTATCATATTGTAGTGTATTCTGTATTACTGTTGCAATAGGCAAAATATTTCTTTTATTAACGATATTTTTTCTTCTATTGTAGCGCTTACAATCAGCTGCCTTCTCCTTTCTATGGTAGGTGGCGCTACTGGAGCCATCTTCTTCCCATGATGCCTCTCTGTCATTCTTGTCTCGTCATGTTGTGCTCTGTTTTGTCTTGTGTGTTGTAACTTTAATGTTCTGTGCTGTGGAACGTAGCCTAATAAAAATGGTTCCTAAAATTAACTGGATTCTTCAGCAGCACAACACACAAACTTGAGTCTCGTTCCTCTATACTATTTATTTCCCTCCTCCTTTTCATTGTAAAAAAGTTGGTCACCTTACTATTATACAGTGGCGAATCTAGGATTCCGGTCTGGGGGGGAGCGGGGGCTGAGGTCATAAAAACTTTGTATCGTCGCGATGAATGTCAAACTTCCAGTCTAAATTAAACCAAAACTCTTTAACTTTACAGACTTTACTCACTTGACAATAAGACTCATAAAGAACAATACAATGCTTTCGATAATTTAATAAAAATTACGATGAAATAACTAGCCAAAAAATGTCTTCGACCGCGTCAAATCTACAAGTACGAGTGGAATGACTACAAAAGTAGCGAAATTTTTGAGCCTTTCAAGCTAGAAAGCAATGTTGAAACGTTTTTATTATTTTTTTAAAAAGAGAAATTAAGAAAAAACAGTTGTAATGATGTTAAATTAAATCAAGAATTCTGGCTTGGCTCTGGGGGGGGGGCTGTAGCCCGATAGCCCCCCCTGGATTCGCCACTGCTATTATAGAAAAGCTCGTAACTAAAATTCCTGCTTTATGCAATATTTACTGTTGTTTATGAAAAGATGGTTAATCAGCAAAAATTCTATCAAAAGCCAAAAGTTATGTGTAGATCAGTAATAGATAAGTTGCATATAAACAATGCACTTATTACCGATAATACTGCTGTTGTTTATGTTATGTATATGTTTAGACTCAGTGGCGAATCCAGGGGGGGCTATCGGCTGCAGTCCCCGCCAGAGCTCAGTCAAAATTCTTGATTTTATTTAAAATCACGACAACTGTTTGCTCTTATAATTTCTCTTTTTTAAAAAAATAATAAAAACGTGATAATATTGCTTTCTGGCTTGACAGGTTCGAAAATTTTCCTACTTTTCTAGTCATTCCACTTGTACTTGTAGCGTTGACGCGATCGAAGACATTTTTTGGCTAGTTATTTCATTGTATTTTTTTAATTAAATTATTGAAAGTATTGTATTGTTTTTATGATGCTTATTGTCAGGTGAGTAAAGTCTGTAAAGTTAAAGTATTTTGGTTTACATAAGCCATAAGGCTTGACATTCGTCACGCCGATACAAAATTTTTATG